>OVBA01005577.1:0-19536 GCA_900406435.1 Lepidium aucheri
TACCAAAACCCATTTAATAAATGGGTTTAAATGGATAAACCCATATAAACCTATATAACATTTTTAAATATATGGATTTAAATGGGTTTAAAATTTTACAACTTACCATTTATTAAATGGGCTTTGCAAACCCATATTAACATCCCTAACTCCACCACAGGGTCTGTATGTATAGAAGTGCCAAAAAAGACATGATTGTGTTTACACAAATGATTTTTTTCTTGGGTTTAAACACACGGAAATTGTATACAAACACGGATATTGGATCCACAAAAAATAAAGGTAGACCCGAGTTTCGAGATAATTACAAAAAGAAGAAAAAAAGCAAAACGTTTTATAGATATATAGGTAATAAAATGAATAAAAAATACATTGAAAAGAAAAAAAAAACTACTTTTTGATTTTCTTCTTCTGCTCTCTAAACTAGAAAGAGAGGCAGAATTTCGCACCAGATCCATCAAGGTTGCTAGTTATACTCGGGCTGAATCTATCAGCAATCTTCTCAAATCTCAAGCTATAACTTCTGCTACATAGTTGTACTTCGATTTAAGGATTCTGAACTTGCAACCACAAGTCTACTCTTGAAAAACCAGGTACAAAGTACATCAATTTCACTAAGCTGATCTACAACAGTTTGCATATTTGATCCACTCTAAGATCTGGCCTCTCGAGTTTCACTAAAAACAAATCCAGCAGAAAATAGAAAGATACAACTAAAAATCCAACGGTTTCAGTCATCATCCAACATGCAATCAAACATTCATGAAGCTTTTCACTCTCTACAACTCGAGGACGAACCAGTGGATCTTCCTTTAGCAGGGAACTATGTGAATGAGCAAGAACAGAGTTGCCTTTTGGTTGGGAGACTACTTAACCCAAAAAGACAGAATATGGCCAAAGCCATGCTCACTCTTCCCAGAATTTGGAAAACTTACACAAAGATTGTTGGGGCGGTTATCTCTGATGATCACTTCCAATTTTCTTTTCCTTCTGATGAAGCTTTATCAGCCATTATTGGATTGGATCTATGGAATTTTGAGGACTGGGGAGTTGCAGTTTGCTCGAAGAAGGGCATGCAAGACCAAGAAACAATCACTAAGATTCCGCTTTGGGTGAGGATTTTTAATATTCCCTGTAATCATTGTACAATAGACCTATTCAAGGCAATTGGGAGCACATACGGTGAAGTACTGGAAGTTGATTATGATGATAATAGAACTTCCCTACATGCCTTTACAAGAGTTCGCATTATGTATGACTTAAGTGCTCCGTTACGCCCACACAAATCCTTCAGGCTCCCGAATGGGAAGGTGCTCAAGGTACCAATGGAGTTTGAAAGAGTAAAGAAGGCATGTTATTCCTGCTTTAGACTCACACATGATCGTAGTCAATGTCCATGGCTAGAGAGCTCGTCTCCTCAACGGTCTCAAGAACAGAAAAAATCAGAGCAAAGTCTCCCCAAATCAACACCAAATAGTTTAGCAATAACTCAACCTACTTCTTCCAAAACACAAAAGGTGATAACAAGACCAAAGGAAAATCAAGATGGAAGAAAAGAGTATCTTATGTCCCTATCTACAACACCCACCAAACTAAGGATTAAAGAAACTACTGAGTCTAGGGGAAATGCAACTCAGCAAGAATTTGGTTCAATCAATCTATCACTCCCTCGCTCAACTAAAGAGGATAAAGAAGAGGATCAGAAACTTAGTAAATCCTGTACTAATAAAAGCCAATCGAAGAGGATTTAGGATATGGACTATACTATGAGCAGCCAAGGATCAAAACCAAAAGACAAGGAGTCAACTCAAGATTTACATACATATATTCGAGATTTAAAAAAGAAACGTAAGTTATCTGAGGACTCACACAATAACCAAGCCCAAACCATTGAACCAACTAAAAAAGGTATGGTGTCTATCCTTAAGTCACCCAATGAGCCATGAGTATATTAAGCTGGAACTGTCAGGGATTGAGGAGTAACCTGACAGTTCGAAGATTAAAAGAAATAAGGAGATCCTTATTTCCAGATTACATACCTCATGGAGACCAAAAATACTTTACCATACGTAACTAAAATACAAGAGTGGTTAGGGTATAAAAACCTCTACACTATTGAACCAGAAGGCCTAAAAGGGGGTTTAGCACTGCTTTAGAAACACTCAGAAGACCTTGTTATCTTACAAGGGAATCATAATGTTATAGATACTAAACTAAGATTGGGTAAACACTTCATATTTGTTTCTTTTGTTTATGGACATCCAATGCCACAGCATCGACAGAAAGTTTGGGAACAATTAAAGGCTATAAATTCTATTAGAAAATCGGCATGGATGATGATTGGGGACTTCAACGAAATACAAGACAATAAAGAAAAATTGGGTCGAATAGTAAGACCAAACTAGTCCATGAGGCCTTTCAAGGATCTTCTCAGAGTTTGTGATATGACGGAGGTGAAGAGTTCAGGCCCTTCGTACTCATGGATGGGAAACAGAGGTGGTCAATGGATTCAGATTAGACTTGATAAGGCATATGGAAACTCTAGTCTCAAATGCTTGTTCTCGCAAACTAGTTTGACCTATATGGATCTGTGGGGCTTAGATCACATGCCAATTTTAGTAAATTTTGCTGCTGGATCACACACCTTTACAAAAAGATTTTTCTTTGACTGCAGATGGACTAAACACAAAGGTTTTGCCGATCTGATCCACAACAGCTGGAACGCAAATCCCAATCTAGATATGACAGAAAGGATAAGGAAATGCAGACAGGATATAACTCAATGGAAAAGACATAAACGACTTAATTCTGCTCAAAATATTGACCACCTCAACAAACTATTGGAGCAAGAAGTAAGTAAACGATATCCTAACCCCGATACTATCAGTAAATTGAAAACAGAAATGTTGGTGCAAGTACAACTTGAAGAGGATTTCTGGAAACAGAAAATAAAAGAAAAGTGGCTCAGAGATGGAGATGATAATACAAAATTTTTCCACATTTGGGTGAATAAAAGAAGGATAAGGAACCAGATAACTTATATTCATGACAAGGAAGGCCACAAACATTATTTGGAACGATCTAAAGGAGAAATTGCGGCAAACTACTTCCAAGAGCTTTTTTCCTCGCACAGTCAAAAACAAAACAGAGATTTTATTAACTGTATGCAACCAAAAGTCACACCGGAAATGAACTCGAAACTGTTGGAAACACCCACTGAAGAGGAGATAAAAACAGCTATGTTTAGCATCAAATACGACAGTGCCCCTGGGCCAGATGGATTCACTGGTACGTTTTTCAGAAGATACTGGAACATAATTGGACAACAACTAACGAAAGAAGTAGTGGAAGTCTTTTAAACAGGAAACATACCTCAAGCATGGAACTATACTTTCATCAGTCTAATTCCTAAAAAGAACAATGCGACTCACATGAGTGAATACCGTCCAATCAGCTTGTGTTCTGTTATATATAAGACTGTTTCAAAGATCATCACTGCGAGGCTTCAGCCAATGCTTCAAGATATTATCTCCCCTTCACAAGGAGCATTCACGCCAGGGAAACTCATCACTGACAACATATTAATTGCTCACGAATTAATCCATCATATTAACACAAACAAGAAAGGGAAAGGATCACACGTGCTGATTAAAACAGACATTTCGAAACATATGATAGGTTGGAATGGAGCTTTATCGAAGGAGTGCTAAACAAATGGATCCACCTAGTTATGAGTTGTATAACCTCAGTGACCTATTCCATCCTAATCAACGGACAAGCTTATGGATTGGTCCATCCACTGAGAGGTATTAGACAAGGAGATCCAATCTCACCATACTTATATATACTTTGTACGGAAGCATTAACGCAGAAAATCGAGTTACTTACACGGCAAGGAAAACTCACAGGGTTACAATTTAGCTCAAACGGACCAATAATTAGCCATCTACTATATGCTGACGACAGCTTATTTGCTTGCAAAGCAAATCATAGAGAAGCCAAAATACTAAAGGATGTTCTACATGAATATGCGGATGTTTCAGGACAAAGAATAAATTTTGACAAATCGGCGATAACTTTTGGGAAACTACCGGACTCCACAAAGCAGGAAATCAAAGAAATACTGGGAATTATATCAGCAAAAGGTATGGAAAGATACTTGGGACTCCCCGACTCTTTCTTAGGATCCAAGGCTAACGCATTAAGTTTCTTAACAACTAAACTTAAAGCCAAAACCTCCTCCTGGTATGCAAAATCAGTAACTACAGGTGGTAAAGAAGTTATGTTAAAGACAGTTGCAATGGCTCTTCCAATATATGCAATGTCTTGATTTTTGCTCACTAAAACTCAATGCAAACATCTGACTAAAATCATGAGAGATACTGGTGGATTCAGGAGCCGGATAAGAAGAAAATTCCATGGATATCCTGGCAGAAGATACAGCAAACTAAATTGCAAGGGGGATTGGGTCTAAGGGACTTTGAAACCTTTAATGTTGCTTTACTGGCTAAACAAGCATGGCGTATCTTAACTCGACCATCATCCCTACTAGCCAGACTTTATAAGTCCATATACTTCACAAAACATAACTTCTTGGAAACCTCCTATGGACACCGACCTTCCTACGGGTGGAAAAGTATACAGCGAGGGAAGGAACTCCTAACCAAGGGTCTCATTAGACAAATTGGTAATGGAAGGGATACTTTCGTATGGACTACAAAATGGATTATGGATTCATCACCAAGACCTCCGATCAGTAAGGAAGCTAGACTAAATGTTTACCTCAAAGTTAGTGCAATATTAAATCAGAATGGTTGGAATCTAGAAGTGCTACACGATACGATACACTCAGTAGACATTCCAAGAGTAATGGCGATTAGCCCTGCATTAGATAAGCCAGATGCCTGGTTATGGGGATATAACCTATCAGGGGATTATTCAGTTAAAAGTGGATATTGGCTGATGAATAACTTAATGCGTTATGGATGCTTGAGAAAACCAGAGCAAAGTAACTACAAAACTTTACTGAAAAGGAAAATTTGGAAAATTAAAATCCCTTCCAAGATTAAAATCTTCATATGGAAAGTGTTATCTGATGCACTACCGGTACAGGTTCAACTCCACCACAGAAGAATTACTGACTCTCCAATATGCCAAATATGCAAGGTACAAAATGAAACAATCCATCACATGCTTTTTGAATGCCATCCAGCTAGACAATTGTGGAGGTTATCACACATTCCAGAGCCGGCAAGAGGATTCATAAATAACTCTCTAGAAGGCAATATTATACATCTTATTCAGCTAAATGCTCAGCCATCGATTCCTAGAGACCTCTGTCACAGCTTCCCATGGATCCTATAGTGTATATGGAAAACAAGGAACAAAATAATCTTGGAGCAAACGAAACCCAATCTAATCACTAACTTGCACGAAGCAAACATGGAAGCAAAGATGTGGCTACAACAAAAGAATAAACAGGTCACCTTTGAGAGGACAGCTAGCTCACTGACTCAAGCTACTAACAAAATTGAAAACAGAGGAAGTAAATACCAAGTGTGGTGGCAAATAAAGTTCAACAGGCAAACAAATCTACACGGGGGAGCATACATAATCCAGGAAAAAGAAACCTTAAACACTTGGCATGCAAGACAAACAATTCTTAGTTGGGGCACCAAACTTCAGGTTCAACTGCAAGGTCTAATACGCACAATGCAAAGTATATTGGACTTAAAATTCTCCCCAACGGCCATCTTTATTGAAGATGAGAGCTATATAAATGTCTGACACAGCAACACAAATGGCCAAGGTTCACACATCAATTTCAGAGTATTAATTTACTCAAGGTCCAAATGCCAGGTCTAACTTTAAACCTCATTCCTAAACAAACAAACTCTTGGCAATACCTCATCGCTCGCAGTGTAATCCAAGATGGTTGCCTTCATGACTATATTGGAAGAGATATTTCCGATTGGTTAAGACAATATCAACCCCCAGTAAACTTCACACGGTTGCAGTTGGTTACTACCTCTTCCTAACGCAGGTTTACTTCCTTAGCAAGGTTCGAATACTCGACTCTCCCCTCATGCAGATATTATCTCGTTTTGGTTGAGTATTAATGGGTCGTCTTTCATTAATAGCCATATTTATTCCTAATGATAAGCCCAAAACCTTGGACCCTAATGATTACTTTGCTCTTCTCGAAAACCTTCTCTTGATATTCTCATTTCTTTCCCTACGCAAACACGTTAACCCTTTCTACCCTACTCCACGCCCTAATATCTCATCATTGCCTACTTTCTATCTCAACAAAGTTCCTACTTCAGACTCAACCAAGTGGCACTACCCTTTGAAGTACCCAATAAACAGCTTTCTCTCACCAACAACAAAATCTCTGATAGAGAGACATAAAAGATTCAGGCGGCTCATTTGTACAAATGGAGGACATGCACTGGCTGACAAAGCACTTGGATCGAGACTCCTCTCATGCGGACAAATGTGCAAGGAGAAGAACAGAATCTTATTCACCAAGTTCTAGTATATAAACCAGAATAAGCAGAGAGGTTTTTTAACACTCTCTTCATCATTCAAATTCTTAATAAACAGAGAATGGTTGATAACTTATGGGCAGCCATGGAACAATTCCATTTCGGAAGAAGGGATGATGATGTCTTTATTCCCTACTATGCGTACTACAGCACAGAGGAAATAAGTAGATTAAGTTTGGTGGCTCAGCCTATGAATTATGCTCAACAAGATCTGGTGGAGATGGCTATGGACTTCCCACGAGCCTGGCGCATGGAGACGAGAGTGCATGGACGGATCATAGACTATGATTATGTTCAGTTCATATTCACGTCAGAAACAGATTTGATTTTGGTTTTACGTCGTCAACCACTGTCTTTAAATGGTTGGTTAGTACTGATTCAGAGATGGGAGCCCATTGACTCAAGCCTTTTCTTCAGGTCTCTTCCGGTGTGGATACAAATTCATGATCTTCCGTTACAATATGCATCGCCAATGACAACCAGGTTAATCACAAGAGTTGTGGGAGAAGTGCTTGAAGTAGATGTCCAAAATCATTTTATCACAAGGGCTACAACAATCAGAGCAAAGATAAATATCAATCCATTTGATAGGTTAAAGTTTTTCAAGCCTGTACGCTTTCAAAATAAGGAAAGGTTACACGTCTTCTTCCACTACGAAGGGTTCTCTAACTTTTGCTTAAACTGTCAGAAGCTGACACATGATACAAGTATGTGCTCTTATGTTCCATCCCCATCTGACTATCTACTAGATGATGAAGGTATAGAAGAGCAAAGAGACTCCTCTTTTGCAGCACCATCAGAAATGGATTATCAACAATATGAAGCTTCCCTCAACACACCAACACAAACGGGCCTTCTCTCAAGGATTACTACTCAGCCTACAACTCAAACTACGGACAACTTGCCAGCTCGTTGGGAAACTATACGAGACATAAGACTTAATAACAAAGATTTTTCATGCTTTACTGCGGTAATGGAGCTTGATTTAGCGACAACATCGGATCAAGAAGAAGTGGCATTCCTGATCAACAGAGAAACAAAAAGACGAAGGTATCCAGATTCTGAAGATGAACCAAGGGAAAAAACTCCTAGATCTTTCTAAGGCTGCAACTCAATACCAGCCATCTACTAGTTAAGTTATCGTTTTTCATATTTTTAACTCTATATCTAAGTGTTTGTTTAGGATTATGTTAGTTTGTAATCCCACCAAGTTAGAATTGATCATGATCTCTATTTGGTGTTTAAAGCCATAAGTATTTTGATATGGTTGTAATTACCAACGAATGGTTCTGTATTCGTTGGTTTTTTTGGTCCTTTTAATGAAAATTAGCTTTCTGTTAAAAAAAAGATATATAGGTAATAATAATTTATTTTCTAGTTATAAAAATTACTTATTTTAAAATATTTATAATATTCTAACATATTTTATTTAGTATATATATGTGTTGTGATTCTTATTTGTATACAACCACTTATACTTGTATAACAAAAGAAGTAAATAATACACTTCTCTCCTATCTATTTATTTTCTTCTCTTCCTTCCTTCTAATATCATATTACATATATTTAAGCTTTGTTTCATAACATGTTATAAGCTGCTCCAATATAAAAAAGGTAAAATTTAAATTTTGTCATGTTTACTTTTATTCTTTGTTATAGTGGGTGACTAGGTCCCTATATATATGATGTATATCTTAGTTTAATTTATATGATGTTATGATGGCTAAAATACTGTGTGTGTGATTCGCTCTCCATACATATATATTTCTGTTCGGGATGGTAAGTGTTGTTTAACCCAAACTGGTCGATATGTATGACATGCCATATGGATGATTTGTTCACCATATTTAAATATTAGTTTCGGGATGATAGGCGCTGCCTTCCCCGAATTGATCGTTAGATAGGCTATGCTTTCACGATCATAATCATATGGTAGAATATGTCTCTTCAAATCAATATCTTAAAATGTGCAGAAGACATTTACAAATTGTTCTAGAAGAACAATAAAATAAGAAAAAATCCTGAAAATATTTACAAAAGCGTTTTTGAAGAACAATATAATAAAACAAATAAATAAATTTGTTCAAGAAGAATAAATCAAAATTAATTTGCCCTGAAAACAAATAAATAAGAATAAATTTGTTCGTCAAGAACAAATAATAATAAAAAATATCCTGAAGATAAATAATATATTTTAAATTATTGTTATTTTAATACTGTAATTAATATCATGTTATTATTGCTAAATATTAATTTTGATAAATTTATTATTGGTTATATTTTCTAACGGTTATGAAAATAAATTACACATACAATTTCCAACGGCTCTAATCACTATCCCTAACGGCCACATACAATTTTTCATCTATACATACACTCATTTTTCTCTCAACTTCTCACTCAAAAATTTCTTCTTCATCTCAAACTTTCTCTCTAAAAATCGATTCATTTTTCTGCAAAATGTGTTGGGTTTGAATTTTTTGCTTTGGTATTATTATTTCCTCTATTTACGGACTTTTCGTTGGTTATTTCACTCATGCAGAATTTTGAATGAATTTTTGGTTAATTATAATTACTTTATATGTCTTTGTAATCACATGCTTATTTCATTTTTATGTGTTTAATTATTAACATGTTGTTGTGTTACATTTTATTTTAAGTTAATAATAAAATTTATGGTTATTAAATTATGTAGTAATCATGTCGAACTTGGCTTAACTCGAGATCACTGCCCTAGATATATCCGAATATAATTATATAAGAAGGACACTTGTAGTAAAATTACATTTAAAAGAAAAAAGATTAATCCATACTATCGATAAGTCCAAAAAGGCTTATGCAGAGGCCAAGACCAACACCGTGATATTCTTATTGCACCATATCTACGATGATTTAAAAGATGAATATATAACGGAAGAAGGTTCTGCAGATCTCTGCACTCAAAGACAGGTTTGATCACCAAAAATACCCGATCTTACCAAAAGCAAAACATGAGTGGCCGAATCTCCAGTTCCAAGATTACAAAAGCGTAAGCGAATATAATTCTGCACTATTTGGAATCACCTCAAGGATAATATTATGTGGAGAAAAGATCACTGACTATGACATGATCGAGAAAACTCTCGAGACATTTCATCCTGGAAATGTGATTATGCAACATCAGTACTGGACAAATGGAATTGTATGCCGAAGCATTTTGTTCATCTTTATCAAGAACTACAAAAGAAAAAGGAAAAATAGAAGGAAACCAATTTCCTATATGGTGAAGTCGGACCTTCTTTTGACAATGAAGTCAGACCTTCTCTTGAAAATGAAGCTGGACTTTCACTTAATGGTATCGATACTGATAACTATCTCGATGTAGCTGATTTTTCTATTGATTCTACAGATATCAACGAAAACCGAAAATATTAAAATGAACCCGAAGAAGAATGTATGATATAATGAATAATTAGTTATGCTTGCATAAGAAAGAAAAATATATGTTGTTACCATCTTGTATTTGTTTGTAAAATAGTTTTTGTAAGATAGTATTTGTAAAATAGTTTCTGTTGTAATATAAAGTTTGATATTAACACATATTTTTATGATTATTTTCAAATCAGAAAATGTTGAAATTCGAAAATAAGAATGAAGACATGTGTCTTGCAGATAGTGCTACAACGTACACAATACGTAAAGATAAAAATTACTTCTCATCCCTTAAAATGAATAGTTCTGCCGGAAGCATGAGTACTATATCTGGTAATGTAAATATTATTATAGGCTCCGGAAAAGCTTGCTTATCAATGCCAAGAGGAACAAAATTTGAGATAGATAATGCATTATATTCTCCCAAATCCTATAGAAAATTTGAGTTTCAAAGATATCCGCAAAAATGGATATCACATAGAAACAATGAATAAAAATGGTGTTGAATACCTTTGCATTACATCAGTCAATTCGGAAAGGAAATGTACATTGATACATTTGCCAGCTTTATCTTCTGGAATATATTTCACAAAAATAAATAGACTGAATCATATGTTACAGTAAACCCGAAGTTTACATGTACGTTCAAAATCTGGCATGAACGCCTAGGGCATCCTGATTTAGTCATGATGCGAAAGATAGTGGAAAATGCAAATGGTCATCTGCTGAAAAACCAGAAGATACTTCAAGCAAAAGAATTCCCATGTAATGCTTGTTCTCTTGAAAAACTAATAACTCGGCCATCACCAGCCAAAGTTAGAAATGAATCTCCGGTATTCTTAGAATGGATACATGGTGATATATGTGGGCCTATCCACCAATAATATGGGCCATTTAGATATTTTATGGTGTTAATTGATGCAT
Organism: Lepidium aucheri; assembly: GCA_900406435.1. Lineage (NCBI taxonomy): Eukaryota > Viridiplantae > Streptophyta > Magnoliopsida > Brassicales > Brassicaceae > Lepidium > Lepidium aucheri. Next base: position 10,884 of record OVBA01005577.1, read on the forward strand.
CTAGTAGATGGTCACATGTGTATCTATTGAGCACATAAAATATGGCTTTCGCAAAATTCATTGCCCAAATAATCAGGTTGAGAGCACAATTTCATGATTATACAATAAAGAAAATAAGACTTGATAACGCTGGTGAACCCACCTCACAAGCCTTCAATGACTATTGTATGTCATTGGAAATAAATATTGAACATCGAGTCCTGCATGTTTACACACAAAATGGCATGGCTAAGTCTTTAATCAAACAGTTACATATTATTGCTAGATCATTAGTAATGAGAACAAGACTCCCAATTTTAATATGGGGTCATGCAATTTTGCATGTTGCGATACTAATTCAAATAAGACCAAGTGAGTATCATAAGTACTCCCTGTTAGAATTAATATTTGGTCACAAGCCAGATATATCTCATCTCCGTGTCTTTAGATGTGCGGTTTATGTCCCTATAGCATCGCCGCAAAGAACAAAAATGGGATCACAAAGGAGATTGGGAATATATATTGGGTATACATCACCAAGTATTATTTGGTATCTAGAACAAAAAACTAGTGATATGTTTATGGCACGTTTTGCCGATTGTTATTTTAATGAAGATGAATTTGCAGAGTTAGGTGGAGGAATTAAAAATGTTCCAAAAGATATTACATGGTGCACACCATCATTGATGCACCTTGATCCTCATATAAACCAACGTGAGCTGGAAGTTCAGAAAATTATGCATTTACAAAATATGGCAAATCAGATACCAGATGCATTCACCGATACAAAAGGGGTGACTAAATCATATATACCCGCTGTGAATGTTCTATCAAAAGTTATTGTCCCGAAAGAATAAAATTATGAAAATATAGCAAATGAACCTAAGGTTTAGCTGAAAAGGGGGAGACCAATGAGATCAAAAGATAAAAATCCTCGAAAAAAAAGAATTTGGGAGAGATAAATAAAATGGTCCAGAAGAACGAAATCATACAGAGAAAAGTCCTGAAGATGAAAATAAAGAAAAACATGAGATTTCCATCAACTATGCCCAAAACGGAAAAATTTGGGTTAGAAATAAAATAGAAGATAATGATGGAATTTTCTCATTCTCTGTATCAAAAGAAATAGATAATGAAAGTGATGATCCATATCCAGAGTCATATTAGAATGCCAGAAAAGATATAATTGGAAGAAGTGGAGAATGGCCATGACAACTGAATTGAACTCTCTCAATTAAAGAAAGGTTTTTGGATCTATTGTCATAACGCTTGAACACGTTAAACCCGTTGGGTATAAATGGGTCTTTGTTCAAAAAAGAAATAAGAAAAATGAGGTAACAAAGTATAAAGCTTGACTTGTTGTCCAAGGTTTTTCTTATAGACCGGGAATTGATTATGAGGAAACATATTCCCTGGTAATGGATACAAAAAGGATCGTAAAACACTTTTACATGGATAAATCGACTCCTTTGAGTACTCTAATGGACAATAGATCACTTAATATCAATAAAGATCCGACCTTGTGAAGATAACGAAGAGGTATTGGGTCATGAAGTACCTTATATGAGTGCAATTGATAGACTCATGTAACTTGCAAATTGCACTAGACTAGATATAGAATTCGGTACTAATCTGCTTGCAGGATATAGTTCATCACATACACGCAGACATTGGAATGGTATAAAACATATATTTCGTTATCTACACGGAAAAATTAACTTGGGATTATTTTATAATAGAAATTCTAGTGTCGATTTAGTTGGTTTTGCTAATGTTGGCTATTTATCAGACCCACACAAAGCTTGATCGCAAACTGGATATGTATTCACAATTGGAGGCACTGCAATTTTTTGGCGCTCCCAAAAGCAAACTCTAGTTGGTACTTCCTCAAATCATGCAGAAACTATTGCACTTCATGAAGCATGTAGAGAATGCGAATGATTCAGATCCATGACTCAACACATACAAGAAGCAAGCGGAATAGTCATAAATAAAGAGCTAACAAAAGTGTTTGAAGACAATGCTGCTTGTGTCGCCCAACTCAAATAAAGTTATATCAAAAGCAACCGAACGAAACATATTCCCCCATGATTTTTCTTTTACACACAAGAACTTGAGAAGAATCGAGAAGTAGATTTTCAATACGTTCGTTTAACAGAGAATGCAGCTGATCTGTTTACAAAAGCGCTTCCTACGACAACATTTAGAAAACATGTTCAAAGTATTGGAATGCGTCAATTATAAAACTTATGACATTCATCATTTCAGGGAGAGATTACATCATTGTACTCTTTTTACCTTGTCATGGTTTTTATCCCACTGGATATTTTCATGAGAAAGTTTTTAATGAGACATTGTGTAATATATAATTAACGATAAGTAATTAAGGAGGAGTGCTATAGATATATAGGTTATAGTAACCTATGTTCTAGTTATAATAATTACTTATCTTAAAATATTTATAATATTTTAATATATTTTATGTAATATATATATATATGTTGTGATCTTTACTTGTATACAACACTTGTATTTATATAACAAAAGAGAAAGTAAATAATATATTTCTCTTTTATACACTCAAGTTATCTCTTCCTTCCTTCTAATATCATATTACATATATTTAAGTTATATTTCATAACAAAAGGTATATAATTGGAAGTTGATATGAAACAACAATAAACAATTCATCTCCCAATGACAAAAAAACAATTAATCTCTTGAGATCTACACAAAAGATTGCGATGGACAACTATTTTAATTAAATATTCCAACTCTTAATATCACCAAATGAAAAAATATTATATTCCATACTATATTTGTTTTCCATTTCCAAGAAAAAAGTAATTTACAACAAAAAATCCTAACAATTAATTAAGAATTAAATGTTCTCAAAGTGGAATTATTTTAATATTCAACCATGAAATGATATTTTTATCACTTATCCAATATGAAGAAAGTAAACCAAATTCAAATTCAGATATGAACCTAACCAAACAATTAAATGAAAAACCATTTTTACAAAAACTTAAAGTATATATATATATATATAATATGGTCAAAACTGGAAACGGACTAAGATCGAAACCATAGGAAATTATCCATATTAAATTATGTCTTAGTTTTGTTTCAACAATTGGATCATAAACCTTAATTTATAGCCGTAGAATTAGGTACTGAATTGTTTAGATTTTATTGATTATTAAACAAAAGTATTTAAACACAAATAAGAGAGACTCTCAATTAGAGTAAATCTCAGTAAAACACCTAATATTTCATATCTTAACAAATTTTATAGAATATTTTCTATTTATCTCCAATGCTTCTCTCACAACAAATGTTAGAAGTAAAACACGAAATCCACAATCACAAAGCATAACATTTTTGGTGTGGACACTTGTTGAGGACGGACAAACCATATCAGTTTATTCCAATTAAAAAACTTCAATCTTGAGAGGAATGGAACTTTCAGCTCATCTGTTGATCTTAATAATGGAATATATCCAGTGGGCGCAACTGCAACTCCACAAATAATCGTTCTTATTTTGTACTGTCCATGAACCAGACTAAAATTTTTGACCTAAAAAAATGCGTTCAACTAGAACTTCCCCATATCCAAGATATTCTGATTTAGAGAATAATCAAAGTAGAAATTCTGAAATTTTTTAAAATTTATAATAATTTCAGAAAACTTAAAATCAATCGTGAGAACGACCAACCCAAAACCAAATTACAAAAAAATAACATTTTCAATTATTTAAGATGTAGAATGTAAATAACGCGAGAAAGCTTAACGATTTAATGATGGCTCCTTCCCTTTACATCTTCATCTGGATCTTCATCAGATTCTTTAACACCGTCTTCTCCCATAATTTTTTAAGATGAAAAACAAAGATTTTGTTGTGGAAGCTTAAGAAACGATCCACAAAAATCTAATTCTGATATTATGTAGAATTAGATACGAATTGCTTAGGTTTTATTGATTCTCAAACAAAGGTACTTGTACACAAATAAGAAAGACGCCCAATTAGGGTAAATCTCATTAAAACACATGATCTTTCATATCTTAACAAACTCTAATGAAACATTTCATATTTGTCTCCATTAATAGCCTAGAATCCCTACTAAAATCCCTTTTTAATCTACTATAATGTAGTGACAATGATTCAAACCCCTAATATTAAGTCAGTAGCTCGATCATTCTAACCATCAAACTGAGAATAACTCGACAAATTATGTCTTACTTTATATACTAATATTCTGAAATCAAGACTGAATGCCATGAATTAGCAATAATATTTTTTAGGGCTGAGATTATAAAAAAAACATCAATTAAGATAGAGATTAGGTCTGGACATTCGGGTATTCGGGTATTCGGATTATTCCCGAGTAGGAAACAATTGGATCCGGGTCTTTCGGATGTATGATTTTGATACCCGTTTAAGAATCAAACAATATTAAGGCCGGTTCCGGTTTCAGTCCTTCCAGATCCAAGTCTGTTCGGGTCCGTAATTTTTATATCCATTTATTAACCGAAACCAACTTGGTTCGGTCCTTGTTTCGGTTTTGATTGTGGTTTGGGTAAAAATTGTAAAAAAAACTTTGGGACTTATTATATACCCAAAAATACCCAATTTTTTGGATATTCATATACCCATTCGGATATTCGGGTACTCGAGAATTTTGGGTACCCAAATACCAAAATATGCGGGTATCGCGTGATATCCGGATCTGATCTAATATCCGTGGATATATTATAGTGAAATCTAATGGTTACTTTTGTTATACCTGAATTGAATCCAAATCCAAAATTTTGGGTCGGTTTTTTGAGTTGGGTAAAATACCCAAAACTAATAGAGATTATCCAATGTGTATAAGTGCATAAACTTAGACACCCTCAATGAAGGGTTCTTAAAGAGATTCTTAACATTTTTTTTTCTCACGTAAAAGATTTTTGTTGGCAAATTGTAAAGGTTTATAAACATCTAACAAACATAACTTACATAATTTTAGACTTAATCAACCAAAGCCAAAATTACAAAAGCTATTAGACATCAAGACCATTGTTATTTTTGATTCTTTGTCTTTTCTTGTGAGTTATGTAGACTTGAAAAGATTATACTCATTTGCTTCCTCCCTTCGGTTGCATTTAAATATACTCCAAAAATGAAATCCATCTGTGAAAACCAACTCAGGCTACTCCGACATAGTAGAGATTTACTTTTTCCTAAAAGTAGGTAAAAATCACAGCAACAAATAGAAACCAACAATCTTGATGGAATTTGACAAAACTAACACATGAATCATATCTAAAAATTGGTAGAACAATGGAAAGCCTTGACGAGATCTGGATATTGACAAACCATACCTTATTGAAAACTAAAACATGAGACATATTTAAACTAGAATAGAAGAGAGTTTGTGGTGTGCTCCAATCAGTGATTGATGGAGGAGAGAACCAAAAGGCTTCATGAAAACTCTTAGGAGAGAAGCCAAGCAAGAACTCTTGGGAGCAAACCGTCCAACAATGGATGATGGTGGTTACAAGGCGAAGAAGACAAAATCTTCGATCTAGAGCGCGTTAGGGTGGATAAACTAGTGGGAAGACAAATAGCGGAGAGCTATCGGCGGTCGCCTCCTTCTTTGGTGGCGATGAGAGACACCGACCGCCTGAAAAAGGAGATTGGTGATGGTGATACTGTTTTGCAAGAGAGGAGAGAGGAGAAAGCTTTTTTTTTTTGATTCTTAACATTTTAAAATTTTAAAAAATTTTAAAAGTAAGAAGAGAGTATTATGGGGTTCTTATTTAAGAGATTTAAGAAACTCTACTAAGAACCCTTGTTACATGTTTTACACTCTAATTGTTTCAATTTTTATCTAAAATAATAATATTTAATTATGTACAAACTTTTATCAAAATATTATTAATAAACTAGATGATGTCCCGTGCTGTGCACAGGTTAGGTAATATTATTTTGTTTTATTTATTATTTTATGCTTTGATTTGTATGTGCAAATTTATTAATTAATTATATATATATATGATATATTAAAGAGAAATTTTGAGAAATATCCTTTTTAGTATACCCCTTTTCAAAAATGCCCCTTGACATTTATCTTTTCAAAAATTGCACTCATTAATACAAAAATAACTAAAATACCCTCAATAGAATTGTTAAAAACGTTTCCCGCCAAAAAAAAATTTCCTGCCAAAAACATTTTTTTTCCCACCAAAACAAAGTTTTTTTCCGCCAAAATTTTTTTATGGAATTTCGAAAAAAAAAGTTTATGGAAAAAAAAATTTCTGCCAAAAAAAAAATTTTCCCGCCAAAATTTTTTTATAAATGCGCTTAAAAATCTTTACACAATTTTTATAAACACCTTATAAATTTTTATAAACGCCTTATACATTTTTATAAACACCTTATAAATTTTTTATAAACACCTTATAAATTTTATAATTTTATAAGGTCTCCTATAAAGCCTTATAAATTTTGATAAACACGTTATAAATTTTTTATAAACACCTTATAAATTTTTTAAGCTCTCTTATAAAGCCTTATAAATTATATAAGCTCTATTTTAAAGTCTTATAAATTTTATATGGTTTCTTAAAAAGTCTTATAAATTTTTATAAGCTCTCTTATAAGTTTTTGTAAATACCTTATAAAATTTAATAAGCACCTTATAAATTTTTTATAAACACATTATAAATTTTATAAGTTATTTTATAAAACGTTATAAATTATATAAGCTGTATCATAAAGCCTTATTAATTTTATAAGGTCTCTTATAAAACCTTATAAATTTTATAANCTCTCTTATAAAGCCTTATAAAGTTTATAAGCTCTCTTATAAAAAATTTTTATAAACTCCCTTATAAATTTTTTTGGCTGAAAATTTCTTTCATAAAGCGGAAAAATTTTGGCGGGAAAAAAAAAATTTTGGCGGGAGAATTTTTTTTGGCGGGAAAAAGTTTGTAAAATATATAAAAATAATAACATAAGTATATTTTGGTCCTTTTTCCATAATGAGGGACATTTTTTGAAAATGTTCAAAAAATGAAGGCAGTGATAAAAATGTCCTCCTTTGAGGGGCATTTTTGCAATTCTTCCTATATTAAAAATAAATTATAGTGATCACCTGTGTTGTACACAAATTTTTTTTTATTTTTGTTTACTTAAGTTATGATGTATTAAAATTTGCACATAATCTTTTTTTGACTCGTGTTATTTATATTTTGACTCATCTTCATTTATGTTTTTAGACTCATTTATAATTAAATTTTTAGACTCATATTTATTTAGGGTTTTGAATCAGTATTTATTTAGATTTTAAGATCTATGTTTAATTTTGCTATGTTATACATTATCGATAAAACACATATTTTTATTTATTAATATCATAAGTAGTTTATCAATTATATACTAATATAAATATATATATATATATATATATATAGGGTTTTAATCTCGTATTCATTTAAGTTTGTACATGTATAGTTTTGTTTTATAATATCAATTTGACACATATTTTTATTTATTAATATATTAATCAATTCAACAAGTATATACTAATATAAATGTATGTATAATCATCTTATTAATATGTATTTGTAGATTAACAAAACCAATATTTATTATAATTAATATAATTTTTAGTTTGTGAGACTTGAAAGTTGATATCATTAGCTATTTAGTTTTTATAAATGTTGATAGCATTATTATATTTCGTTTGTTATCTTATAATTAAAAATATATTAACTTATATCTTCTATATATAAGTTATGTTTTTGTGAAAATTTGATTTATTTCCTGTATATTTATATTGAGATTATGGATTTTTCCGTTTTGATGTCTTATATATATATATATAACATATATACTTATTTTTAATAATTAATACTTATAATCAAAAATATATACATATTCTAATGAATATATTTATTAAAATTTTGATTGTATATAAAATTTAAAAGATATATAATGCCTTTTATATATAAAAATATTATTATTTTTTAATAATTAAACTTACAATCAAAAATAATATTTTCTTAAAAAAATTATTAGTTACGTATAAGATGGATATTTTTAAGTCGTCTTTCAAATAATTCAGAGTAATCAATCAATCTTAATTCGAACACAGAATTTGGTAGAATATCTGTTGACTAAATTGTGGTTGTGTAAATGAAAAATTTTATATTTAGGGACACTAAATCTAATTATTGAATTAAATATAAGGTATTTGGTTAATTATTGAATTAATGTTATTATCATAATTTAACAAACGAAATCTGTTTAATTAAAGATCTTATCATAATCTTAAATAATTTATTTGTTGAAATAACTATAACTGACGAAATCAAATTAAGGTTCAAAATTACAACCAGTCAAATTAAGTTCAAAAAAGTGACCAAATCATAAAAAATCCTCTATTAACAAAATAAAAAAAATTATTGCTACAAAGAAAAGATAAGACAAAATCATGTGAAAAATTATCTAAACAAATGTTAGTTAGACAAATTAATTAGTTAAAATAAATCGACCAATCAAAATAAAACTGTAAAGATACGAAAAAGCTTATTGTTACGGTTTTATTATAATAGAGATATAAGTTAAAAATATTTTATATTAAAATTTAAACAAATTAATAATATTATGTAGGTAAAGATATT
>OVBA01005578.1:0-19535 GCA_900406435.1 Lepidium aucheri
CCTAATTGGCTCATTTGGTCTTTCTTGGTGGTACCAAAAAGCATAACCGCAAACACAAGCACCATTGCAGCGTTATCATGACGCAGCCGTAGTAGTTGATCACGTGCGGTCGTGGAATCTGAAGAAGATGATGACATTGGTTACTTCTGCTAATGAAAAGAATTGAGATTTTTCATTATGCTCTTCTCTCTCTCTCCTCTAGAAAAAGCTAAAGGCATGACATACAATTTTGTAGTGTGAGAATAACTAGCATACATTCCTCTGCTTTTTGGTCACAGACCCATATTTCATAAATCTAAAAGCAAATAAGATTTTACCAAACATATCCATCTTGTGATAAGCACCTCGAATCTGTTCTGGCAAAGAATCAACATCAACACTGAGAATCTTGTAGTAAGACGGCGACATTCCCTTAAAGCATCAAATTGGCATATTAGAAGGCGAGACGATGTGCATATTTGCAGATGATCAATGTCCTCTTTTCTCATGCAATTGAACATCAAAGCTCTAAGAAAAAGTTAATATACCTGCAAAACCCGAAATCAAACGGACCAAAATTGGTCAAATTCCAGAAACCCTAATTCAAAAGAGAAATTTTTTGATGGAGGATATGTATCGGGAAGGTATTGGACGAACATAACTTGACTGGAACTGCAGACGATGGCGTCTTCCCAAAACCACTAGCCAGTTCTGAAAATCGCGTCTGAGAAACACGGGCCAAAATTTTCTCACAGTTTAGCCAAATCCATCGCTCGATGATCATTGTGTTCAATGTTCAGAAACAAAAAAATTAATAAGGCGTTAAAAAAAGAAGTTACAAAAAGAAGGCGAAATGGAGTGGATCGTGGGAGAGAAAGTGGAGATAATTTTTTTTATTGAATATTTTTTCAAAAATTTGAAAATTTATTAAAAAAAAGACTAAAATTTAGGGATCAAAACCAAAATTCTAAATAGGGTTTTTGTTAATATCTTACAATTAGAGGTTGTTAAAGAAAATGACATCCGTTTTACTAAATTTAGATAAACAAATACCGGGTATAACCCTAATGATAATCTGGGATAACCCTAGTGAGGGTTAAAAAAACAAAAGATAGACTTTAATTTTTATTTGCTTAGTTAATAAAAAGCCTATATAACTTTTAGTTGTAAAGCAGAATTGCAGAAATGATTAGGACCATCACATTTATTACAAAACCCTGGATTAAAGTAAGCTAGTCCGACATAGCTCACTGATTAGAACCATCATTGTTTCCGTTATTTTTCTCAGTTTCTCCTAGCTCTCTAATCAAAACACACCATAACATTTTTGTCATAATTAGACAGTGATTAATATCTAAACTTCCTTAATTTTCAGATGATATGTCCATATCAGGCATCTTTCCCCGCGTGTAAAAAGCCCATAAAGCCCAACAGTTAAAAGCCCAAAAGAAGGGATTGGTTCATTCCTGTGTGTCTCTCTCCTACTACTCAGCTCTCTAACACAGAGAGAGTCAGAAAATCACCAGCCGCCTCTTTCACACTTCAACCCTCCTTAAACCTCATCTCTTTCCTACTCCGCCGCTCTCTCCGTCGTCTCCGGCGTCACCCCATTTCCCTTTATCCCTCCAGGTAATTCTCCTTTAGATCCTTAGCTAAACCTTCTACTAGTCTTTCGGATTGGTCCTGATTGATATGTCCCTGAGACTCTTTCTCTCCCTTTTGGATTCTATTGCCTTTTCCATTCTGTCTCCGTCGAATGAATGATATTTCTCCAATTCAATTGCTTTCTTCATCGTTTATGCATGTTTTTATCGATCTTCTAATCTGTTTTTGCTACTAGGTGAAATGGCTGGGAAGTCGAACAAATCGAAGGCCAAGAGAGCGGCTCAGAGCTCCACCACCAATTCAACTGAGGCCACACCGAAATCCGATGCTACTGCTCCTGAAACTGTTACTAGTCCTGTTACTGCTCCTGAAACTGTTACTACTCCTGTTACTGCTTCTGCTGTTGCTGCTTCTACTCCCGATAATGGCACCCTCAATACTGTTGACTCCGTGTCTGAAGCCAATCAAGTTCCTCCTCCGCTTCCAAAGGCTGACGAAAGCGAACCACAGGTAGCAAATAACGATGCCCAACCCAAGCAAGGTTAGCTCTAATACGTTCGTTATTGGAAGCACCATTTTATATTATTATCTTAATTTGATGTGTGTCAGTGTGATTTTTTCGTAAGCTAAGCAGACGTCCTCTTGTGTTATTGCTTGATATGCTTTGGGTTTTACAGGTGAACTCCGTCTTTATCCTGTGTCTGTCAAGACACAAAGTGGGGGCAAAATGGAGCTTCAAGTAAGTTCGACTCTTTTGTTTGTTTCATTTATTTATCGCTTATGTACTATTGGTCTGTCTTAAAAACAAAACTTTTAATCTTCTTTAGGAATTTATGACTAAATAGTTATAATGAAGCATTATCTCTACTGTGTATATATATATATATTTATATGCTGTTGTGAATTACTGTATCTGTTTAATGGTTCTGTTTTTTAGCTGAACCCTGGAGATTCAGTCATGGATATAAGACAGTTTCTCCTTGACGCTCCGGAAACATGCTATTTCACTTGCTATGAGTTATTGTTGCGCAATAAAGATGGAGATACTCACCATCTTGAAGACTACAATGAGATCTCTGAAGTGGCTGATATCACCACTGGTGGTTGCACCTTGGAAATGGTTGCAGGTATGCTAAGCATATATTTACTTCATTTTTGGGCTGAGAATATCAACTGAAGTTTGACTTGTTATGCCTGTTTCGACAGCTTTATATGATGACAGATCTATCAGGGCACATGTTCATCGTGCTAGAGATCTACTGTCTCTTTCAACACTTCACTCTTCCTTGTCAACCACACTTGCCTTGCAATATGATGCCGCACTGAACAAAGCTCAGAATCCTGGAGGTTTCAAATCTGAATTTTTTTCTTCATGGTGTTTTGCTTTATTAAGGAAACAATGCATATGATTTTATTGTGGTCTCAATTTGGGAACAGATAAACCTAAATCTGACGTCCCAGAGCTTGAATGTCTGGGTTTTATGGAAGATGTGCCTGGCTCTCTCAAGAAGTTAGTAAATTCTGCATCAGAAGAGATCAAGTGCGTGGAAAACATTGTATTCTCATCTTTTAATCCTCCTCCAAGCCATAGAAGGTATAGAGCAAGCCTTTTTCAGCATTTGTAGGGGCATTAGCATTTATAGAGGCATAAGTTCACTATTAATGGTGTCTCTCATGAATTTCTTTGTGCCAGGCTCGTAGGAGATTTACTTTATTTGGATGTTGTGACGTTAGAAGGTAACAAGTATTGCATTACGGGCACCACAAAGGCGTTTTATGTTAATTCGAGCTCAGCGAATGTTCTCGATTCAAGGCCTAGTAAATCCGGATTTGAAGCAGCTACTTTGATTGGATTATTGCAAAAACTTAGCTCGAGGTTTAAAAAAGGTGGAGGACAGTATATACGTTATTCTTCTTAGACTATTCGTCATTGTTAATGATGTAATAGTCATTGTTTGCTGATCAGCTGCTATTGTTCCTTTAAATTTGAAGCTTTCCGCGAAGTCATGGAAAAAAAAGCCTCTGCGCATCCATTTGAAAATGTTCAATCGCTTTTGCCACCACACTCATGGCTAAGATCATATCCTGTTTCTGGTGAGTTTGACTATAGTAGCATTTAAATCTCATCTGTTTGGGTAGACATAGCTTGTTTATTAAAGTATACTATTCTGTGCTGCACAGTATTATGATTTAGCATCTTGCCTCTTTCATTTTGTGGCCAGCTCAACTATTCTCGTAGAGGATATTGCTCTGTATTTCCCATTTTTAACCACTGATAATGGATTTAAGATAATTACATGGCACACATAGAGGATTATTTGGGTTAGAGTTTGCCTTGATCTTGATTGCATAGGAAGTAGTATATTCTTGAAGGCCCTCATCTAGTCTGTGTTCCCTTTTGACTGTTTTATAAAGTCCGAACTGTATATTGCATTGCACAATCTTATTCGTTTTGAATTTTTGTCTAACAAATTTATGTTAATTAATTTATTGGCAATATGTTGTAAATTTGTTGCTTCTTTAGTGACAGTGTACTCATGTTCTGCTTTTTACGCAAAACATGTGCTTCTGCTAACAATTATTGATGTATGAGAAGATAAAATTTCTTTTGTATGTGATTGATAAATTAGGAAATTGTAAATCAATCAGCTTTGGCTGCCCATTTCCACAAAAGGTGCACTTTAATAAGATTCATTTCTATTATATCTGAGCACAAACTATTTTTTATGGACCCAGATCACAAGCGTGATGCAGCAAGAGCAGAAGAAGCACTGACCATTTCCTATGGTAGTGAGCTAATTGGCATGCAAAGAGACTGGAACGAAGAGTTGCAATCTTGCAGAGAGTTCCCTCACGCTACTCCTCAGGAAAGGTAAACGTGACATTTTCCTTCAGTGGTTTTTGGCAGCATGAACGATTTCTTTTGGGATTCTGTTTGTTTTGTAGATTGCTTTTATTAAACATTATGTTCATTGCAGGATCTTACGTGACAGAGCACTTTACAAAGTATCTTCTGACTTTGTCGATGCAGCTCTTAATGGAGCTATTGGTGTAATCAGCCGATGCATACCACCCATAAACCCAACTGATCCAGAGTGCCTGCACATGTTAGTGAATTGTTTGGCCTTTGTTTATTATTATTCTTCACGGGCAATTCATATGCTTTTCTTTTGTTAGTTAAGTAATTCCCTTTGTTTTTTTTTTAATAATGAAAATAGACAAAATGACAAAGCATCTAGATGTTTCATGTTTGTGTTTACACGTGAGTTTTTGTATTCTGAACACTTGTTATTGTTTCACTGTTGTAGGTATGTGCACAACAATATCTTTTTCAGTTTTGCCGTTGATGCCGACATCGAACAGCTACCCAAGAAACGTCCATCTAACCAAGTGACTGGGAAGGTTTCCTCATCTGAAAAGGTTCCATGCACGGAAGGAACTTGCGTTGGAGAAAATAACGGAGAACTTAACAGCTGTAATGAGGCACCGCTTGTTGAAAATGAGCAGGCAACGTATGCCTCTGCAAACAATGACTTGAAAGGAACAAAGTTGTATCAAGAAGCAGATGTCCCAGGACTATACAATCTGGCAATGGCCATTATTGATTACAGAGGTCATAGGGTTGTCGCTCAGGTTTGTTCTAATACTGGAACTGCCTAGTGCTTATTCCCGAGATTATCTTTGTCTTGCTTGTGTGCATTGTAATAGGATCTTTTCAATGTGTTTTAGAGTGTTCTACCAGGCATCCTTCAAGGGGATAAGTCAGATGCGCTTTTGTATGGTTCAGTCGACAATGGCAAGAAAATATGCTGGAATGAAGATTTTCATGCCAAGGTAAATGGATAGTCTGTCTTGCCGTTGGATATTGTACGCATTGATGTGAAATTTATTATACTGGTCTATCATTACATTATTATTATAATTATAATATAGACCAGTATATTATTTTAATAGTGTGTTTTTCCTAGCAGAACTCGTTTAGTCCTAATTAATTCCTTCTTCAGGTGCTAGAGGCTGCAAAGCTTCTTCACATAAAGGAACATTCTGTTATTGATGCATCTGAAAATGTCTTCAAGTTGGCTGCACCAGTAGAGTGCAAGGGGATTGTGGGGAGTGATAACAGGCATTATCTCTTAGACTTGATGAGAGTGACTCCTCGTGATGCCAATTATACGGGCCCAGAGTCACGCTTTTGCGTCCTCAGACCAGAACTAATCACATCATTTTGCCAGGTACATGTCCTTTATTGTCAGGTACACATCCATTATGCGCTTAAGCTTTCCTTTAACAATATATATTCATAATGAAGGTCGAGTCATTGGAAAAGTCAAAATGTAAAACCAAGACTGATGAAGGGGCATCTGATTCTTCTAATGTGAGTACTGATACTTCTAAAGTTGGTGAGGTATTGATCGATGGAGAGGAAAATGGGGCCTCAACTTCTGATCAGGTATATGTTCCCCTTTTCGATCCTGATAGATATGTACATTAATTGTGCTTAGTACTTGTAGCAATGATGGAAATAACAATTTTACTAAGTTATGCTATTGGACTGGGTGTTTTATTCCTCTACTGTTTTTGCTTTGAGATTCTCTCCCATCCTTGCTTCTACTGTTGAATAGAAATGCCTGAGAACAGTTGTATCTCAGCTAGGAGAAACTGTAATTGCTGATATCTGTGAGTTCTGTATAGATAAATACCACCACTGGAGATTCTGCAACCGGTTCTATTGAAAGTTTCAAAACATGTGATGAAATAGCATTTAACCCCAATGTCTTCACTGACTTCACATTAGGTGGCAATCAAGAGGTAGGCTATGTTGCTTTTAGATCACATGTATTTAGATCATCTCATAAACTTTATTTAACTAATTGGATCCTTTTTGTTGGATTAAACAGGAGATAGTTGCTGATGAAGAAAATGTGAAGAAAGTTAGCTCATACCTTGTGGACGTGGTCCTTCCAAAATTTATAGAAGATCTTTGCACTCTCGAAGTTTCTCCAATGGATGGACAGACTTTGACTGAAGCACTCCATGCTCATGGTGTTAATGTTCGTTACATCGGAAAAGTAAGTTTGAACCGGTCCCTGTCAGTTTGCTAGCTCTATCGTTATGTTTGACTTTATTAACAGTAGTAGCACATGACCAGGTTGCAAATGGGGTTAAGCATTTGCCGCATTTGTGGGATCTTTGTTTAAATGAGATTACTGTCAGATCCGCCAAGCACATTTTGAAGGTAATTTTGAATAATGTAAAAAACATGCCACATTAAAGATGGTGTATAAGAGTTAAGGTATTAGTGGACATGCTTGTTATAAGTTTCTTTTCCCTGCAAGTTTATGTTTTTAAAGATTTGAAGAATTGATGGTTGTTCGTTAACTTATAAAGTTTTTGCATCGTTGTGCAGGACATTCTAAGAGATGTAGAGGATCATGATATTGGATCAGCAGTCTCACATTTCCTCAATTGTTTCTTTGGAAACTATCAAGCTGCTGGCGGAAAAGCTAATGCCAACAACTCACATGCCAAAAATCAAAAGAAGGTTCTTGTGTACAATCAGAGTTTGTCTACTAGAGTTCCGTGTTTGTTTATCTTTAATTAGGATAATACAGTTCTTTATAGCCGACTATGAAAGTTTTTCATAAAATCGATCATGCTTTTTTGTCTGATAGGTTTGAGGTGTGAAACTGACCCTTTAATTTGGACAGGATCAATCCATCACCAAGAAGGGCCAAGGAAGAGGGAAAGGAAAAGCTTCTGCAAAGAAAAGCTTTGCATCATATATGATGGTTGACTCCAACATTCTATGGTCTGACATTAGGGAATTTTCCAAAGCCAAATATGATGTAAGCTGTTTATTCAATGATTAAAGCAAAGAGTCATTATAATCTTATTTAATTGATTGTTTATGGAAGTGTTGTCACCCTTCTAAGTTAGTTGCATGTTTGTTTCGACTATAACACCTAAAGCTAATGCGAGCTTAATTTCAGTTTGAGTTGCCCGAGCTATCCAGAACTATGGCTAAAAAAGTATCTGTTCTTCGTAACCTTTGCCAAAAGGTAACTAATTTCTTCTTTCTTCAGATATTTACCAGGGAATCCCTGATCATGTCAGTCCATATTTGTTTTAGTCCCTCACATTCCTGTTAACAGGTTGGTATCAGTGTTGCTGCTCGCAAATATGATTTTAGTGCAACCTCGCCTTTTGAGACGTCAGATATATTGGATCTTCGGCCTGTAATTAAGCATTCTGTCCCTGTGTGCTCTGAGGCTAAAGATCTCGTTGAGATGGGAAAGGTCCAACTAGCTGAGGTAGCTTTTCTATTTTAAATTAGCTAATCTATTTGTGTTAACATTGTTGTGTTCATCTGGCTGTTACATCTTTTATAGTAGTGATACTTCTGCTTGTTATTCTTGCCAATATGCTGTATTGAATAAGATCGGGACAACCTTATTGCAATTTGGGTTGGCATTCAACTTGTCCATAAGCTTCTTGATCTAGTTTATGTCAGTTGCATCATGAAAGGTTCTTATCGTATTATTGCTAAGAGTGTGATTGTCATGTATATACTAAAATTATTAAACTTTTGTAGGGTATGCTTAGTGAATCATACACGTTTTTTTCAGAGGCATTTTCAATCCTTCAACAGGTAAGTAGTCTATCTATGCCTCTTAAACAGTCAAAAATAATCTAAAGACCAAAGGTGCTCATCATATCATCTAACTTTCAGGTGACTGGTCCAATGCACAGGGAAGTTGCAAACTGCTGCAGGTATGCTTCTAGTTGATTTTTGATCTTCAGGAAAAGTATCTATGGACTTCCGTACTAATTACCTGAAGATTTTTCTCTTCATTCGCTTTTCAGGTACCTGGCCATGGTCTTGTACCATGCAGGAGATATGGCTGGGGCCATAATGCAGCAACACAAGGAACTCATTATAAATGAGCGATGCCTTGGTTTGGACCATCCTGATACTGCACACAGGTATGAATTATTTTTATTATATAACTGTAACTCTACCGGAGTTGGACACTAATGTACTATCAGCATTTGACTTGCTTTAAATGATCTAATATGCAGCTACGGCAATATGGCTCTTTTTTACCATGGACTAAATCAGACTGAACTCGCTCTTCAGAACATGGGTCGTGCCTTGCTTCTTCTTGGCCTTTCATCTGGCCCTGACCATCCAGATGTTGCAGCTACATTTATAAATGTTGCCATGATGTATCAAGACATGGGCAAAATGGACACAGCTCTACGTTATCTTCAAGAGGCTTTGAAGAAAAATGAGAGACTTCTTGGTCCTGAACACATTCAAACTGCAGTATGCTATCACGCTCTTGCCATTGCATTCAACTGTATGGGCGCATTCAAGCTCTCGCACCAGGTACTAAGACTTTCGTAAAGGCTTCTAGATCCTCTTATCTGTCGCACATTTTGACGTAATTGTTCTGTTCTTTTCAGCATGAGAAGAAAACCTATGACATTCTTGTCAAACAATTGGGAGACGATGATTCTAGGACACGAGACTCTCTAAACTGGATGAAGACGTTCAAGATGCGCGAGCTTCAGGTTTGATGCAATGACCATGACTGAGGAGAACA
This sequence comes from Lepidium aucheri, assembly GCA_900406435.1. Classification (NCBI taxonomy): domain Eukaryota; kingdom Viridiplantae; phylum Streptophyta; class Magnoliopsida; order Brassicales; family Brassicaceae; genus Lepidium; species Lepidium aucheri. The sequence continues at coordinate 9,192 of OVBA01005578.1, forward strand.
TCTTCAATCTATGTGTCCATTGTGTTTGTATACATCTAATTTTCTGTTATTCGGTTTTTGAATTAGATGAATGCCCAAAAGCAGAAAGGACAGGCAGCCAATGCAGCCAACACCCAAAAGGCTATCGATCTCCTGAAGGTATTACTTGTAGATTTTTGTGTATTTTGTTGAGAAATAAAACTTCTTTATTAGTTATGATATAGAGTTGATATATTTATATACTTAGGCGGCTCTTTCCGCAATTATTCTAATGAAATCGGTTTCCTGATTGGTGTGCAACAGGCACATCCAGACCTAATACATGCGTTCCAAAACGCAGCAGCTACTGGGAGATCTAATGCACTGAACTCAGCTGTGCTTGGGGAGACTCAACCACGGGGCAGAGGATTTGATGAAAGAGCAGCTCGTGCTGCAGCTGAAGTTAGGAAGAAAGCAGCTGCTAAGGGATTACTGGTTCGCCCACATGGTGGTGTTCCAGTTCAAGCCATGCCACCGCTCTCTCAACTCCAAAACATGATCAATACCGCTGCAGATTCTTCTGACAAAGGTGGAGATAATGAGGAAACAAAGGTACAAGAGAAGAAAGAAGTATCTGAAAATGGTAAAACAGAGAACCTGGCTCCTGCAGGATTAGGTGCCGGTTTAACATCTTTGGATAGGAAAAAGCAAAAAGCCAAAAAATAAGAAAAAGTAGGAGGTCGAAGGAGAATGGTGCTCAAAGAAAATGCACCATCCTAAAGTAGTGGATTATGTTTTTGTCTCTCGGAAGTCGATAAACCACTTGCTGATATTATTACAAGAGAAGACTTTTGTACCATTATGTTTTGTTTTTCTTCCCATTATGTTTCAATGATTTGGGCATGTCCCCCCTTCCAGCTATGTCTGGTTTTATTTTTCTTTTCTTTTTTTTTTCTCCCACTTCTCTGTGGATGTAATTTTATCCCATAATAACGTCATTGATGTTCTGGTAACTAGAATAAGTTCACAATTTACGATCATAATCTAACCCTTCAGCTCTATCTGTTTTTTGTTTTTTTTTTTATATGTTTTGATTATGCTCCACCTGGACAAGAGTTTAGACCCAAATAGCGTGCGAGCTCAAGAGTCGATTTCGATGAAAGAAATCTGTAGACTAAATCAGTGCGGCGTTAAGAAAAAAGTTATGTCTTTGCAAATCCAAGAAGATATTCGACGCCATTAATACACAATCAAATTTCGTTCAATCAGGGAAGGAAATAAAGGGTCTAAATGGTAAATGAGGAATGGTGGAATTGTTGTGGTATTATGCTGAATTTTTGTTTTGTTTACCAGTTGATTTAGTGGAATTAAAGAAATAAATGAAGATTGGTGGAATATGGAATTGATTTTCCTAATTGAAAGAATAATAAAAGTAATTGTCATTTATAACGAAACGAACTTTCTCTTTGTTATTGCTTTTCTTTTTGTTATTATTGTTACTGCTGTTTTATTTCAACCTTATTAAAATCCTAAGAAAGCCAAAATTTAATAAAAATATATTACTTATAAATTTGGTTAGTGATTCGATTTTGGTTCGGATTTGGATTCAATTTTCGGATATAGATTTAGGACACATTCTGGTATTTTATCGGGTTTGGTTCATCTAATTCATTATTTTGGTTATTTTGCTTTAAAACTTATTCGAATATTTTTATTTCTCGGTTAGAGTTTTGGTTCGGTATAGATCGAATTCGAGTTCATGTATTTTTATATAAAAATTAAAAATTTACAAAAAATAAATAGAAAAGCTCTAAATTTTGGTTTCTTATTAGTAACTGGTTCGGGTTTAGGTTCGATTTTTTAAAATACATAGATTTCTTGGATATAATTTGGTTATGTATAGATCGAGTTCGAGTTCAATCATTTTTATATAAAAATTAAAAATTAAATAAAAATTTAATAGAAAAAGTCTAACATTTTGTTTTTTATTTGATTCTGGTTTGAGTTTGAGTTTGAGTTTGATTATCTAAATATAGATTTAGGACCCATTAAGTTATTTTGTCGGGTTTGGTTTGATTTTGGGATACAAAATATCAACACATATGTAAAAACCAAATAAATACGGGGTAAAGAAAACAATCAAATCTCATGCTATTGCGTGAATTAAATCCTAGTTTAATATTAAAGGTTTAACCCTTTATCAGAGATAGATTAAATAGAATTATATAACAGATTTTGGTTATAAATTGGATTTTGTCGATCTAATTATTAAAAAGAAAAATTTCGCCTGATTCCACATTCAGCAGAATTCAGCTGTTATCATTTGATTTTAAGTAATTTCGCAAGATTTTGCATAAAAAATATCTGCCGGATTCTGCATTCAGCAAAATTATGCAGTTACCATTTACCCCCAAAAGAAACAAGATATTTGAAAACCCTAAAAGACATAATCGGTGTAAAAGGAGAAAATGATTCAACGAAGGGATGATTGGGTTTCACAATAAACTATTTTAAAAAACTAGCTAGTTTTGTATGATAATCAGCTCGGTTCTCAGCAAATAATTTTTTTTATATGTGTTGAATCTTTCATAAAAACTTTGATTTATCGATTGTTAGTTTTTCGTATTAACATATATTCATCTAACATTGTTATAATGCCCCAAATCTGGCACGTAGGGATATTGTCAATAGATAGATATTAGTTGAAATATGCAAACTTATTATCATGAAATCACACAAGTAGACAAAACATTAAGGTCCTGTTCTTCGACCAATCAGCGACTCAATAATATAACTAAAATTAAACCCAATTGTGTGATAAACACACAAATAACAAGATGAAATGAGTCGCAGCGATGATTATAATTGTCGCTATTTTCTTAAGCGACTTTGAGCGACACGTGTAACTTTTTAAAAATTGATCACCGCGACATCTTACACGTGTAACCTTTTTAAAATTACTTTTAATGATATATAATTACGATCGCTGAATATGGACGCAGCAATTGGTTAAAGAACAGGGCTTAAGTATCTAAATGGTAATAATTAAATTTAGTTGAATATGGCTGAATTTTTATTTTATTTTTTTATGGAATCCCGCTGAATTAGTTAAAATCAAATAGTAATAAAGAAATCTGGCTAAATTTAAAATATTAGTTTACTAAGAAAATAAATAACATTACACAACTTATTTTAAAAATAATTATTGAAAATTTTAACTAATACTTAGTTAAATAATAATTAATAATATTATGTAAAAATTTAACTTCCATAATATTTTGGTATATATATATATACTTTTATATTTATATAAATAACCTATAAAACCGAAATAAATTCAATCTCAGAGTGTATGGAACCGAACTGAAATTTACTAAGTAATCATATGAAACCTGGATTTAAAAAGCTGTAAAAAACCAAATCCGAACCTAAATAATATCAAGAAATACAATTATATACTTTAAAACTATTTTTTCTTAATAATTTAATATGAATATTCTAAACAATAATTATAACTTTGATTATATTATTATTCATCTTTGAACGAAATAACAAAAACTTCAAAATATTGAATCTATATTTTGATTTTTGTTAGACTTTTTTTTACTAAATCTTAATTTGTTCTAATTTTGAAAAAAAAACATAAATTCGAACCTGATCAAAGCCAAATAGTTCGCATAAAACCCGGACTTTAACAAACTACCACAAACAAACCATATCCAAATTATACGGAACCGAGCACAATCCATAAAAAATATTTGAATAGGTGTTAAGTGAGTGAAATCAAAAACTTGAAAACTTGAAAAATCTGAGATGAATGCATATGCATCCTGAATGATCATATTTAACGACTCGATACACAACTTAGTTTATTAGTTATAATTAATTATATATTTATTTAAATATTAGTTAAAATTTTAAATAATAAAAAAATTGTATAATTGTGGAAATTGTTATATATGGAAATGGTAGCAGCTGAATTTTGGAATTGGTTGAATCCAGGTAAATTTGTTGAATTACGTTACCCGTTACTACCTAATACATGTTAATATACTTAGAAATTCGACTTTCTCTCTCTTCCTAAACGCTCTCAAAGCTTCAATCTCTTTTTCCGGCAGCGATGAAAACCAAAGGACTCTATTGTCGTGCTCTCCACTCTAGCCAACCATTATGTGGATCGACACCGTACACACCACATCTAACATTTTTCCCTCCATAGTCGATGTTGCTTGTCGTCTTTCTGCCCTTGCCTGTAACTGGGCGACCAAGTAAATTGCCTCTTCTTCTCCTCTCTTCCTTGGGAATGGTGGTTAGGTATTTGGATGGTTAATTCTATGTTGGTTTTTGCTCTGTCGGGCCAGCTTCGCCAAGATTCTATGAGTTTTTTCTGCCGTTCAGCTCGCTGAGATCTTTTCCCTTTGTTGATTTGGTGGTTCATTGACTTTCCAACTTTCCTTCTCCTCACAGCATTGGGACACTGGTGGGACAGTTAGGTTGGTTTCTTTTGTTGGCTTCTCTCACCGTGTGATCTCATCTCCTAGTCGATTTGGTGGTTCATTAACTTTCCACTTTCCCTTCTCCTTACTGCTTTTGGACAGTGGTGAGACAGATAGGTTGGTTTTTTCTGTTGGCTTCTCTCACCGTTTTTAGGTAAGGCTTGTCGTCCATTCCTATCTTTTGGGTTTTTCCTGCGTTAAAGCTCGACGACAGCTTCCTCTTAGGGTGAACTATTCTCGGTTTGATTAGGATTTTAGCTTGGTAGAGTCCTTGATCTCACGACTTTAAATAAGATAGAATCAAATTTGGCTTGTAATGACTCTTCAGTCTAGTTTCGGTTTGTTGCCTCTTTTTGCCCCCGAATTATTTTGCTAGGGCTTATCTCCAGTCAATTGTTGTATTCTGTCTGCACATCCAGTGTTAATACTATCATCAGGTTGAGGTTATATTTGATTTGGTCTTGAAAATTCATTGGCTATCATCAAGGTTAACTCCTTCCTTTTCTAGTTGACCTTCTGGTGATGAGTCTCATACCGGTTCTATTTGCTTTCCTAGTCTCCGGATTGTACAGGTTCTCTACCTTCCCATTAGCTAGAACCGGTAAAGTTTCTCCTTGTTCATGAGTGATAGTGTCTATGTTCTTTAGGCTAAATTGATAGGGGAAATCGAGGGTTTTATTAGTTTCTTTTGAGTTGCTTACGAGTTCTAGAGATTTGAGTCGGTACTACCATATCCTTGTTCTCCAAGTCTCTCGGTTTAACTTCTCAATATCATTTATTGTATCCTTAATTTTTGGGTTTTCATTCTTTTTTTCCATTACTTTTTATTTATGTTTTTTTTATTTTTTCATATTGTACTTTTTCCACTTTTTAATACAAATTCTTTATATAAAAAAATATTAATGCAGGTTATATAGGAGAAAAGTGTTTTAGCAAAAAAACATGGACTAATTTTAAACTCCAATATCCTTATTAGTATAATACACAAGCCAGTTTACAAAGAATTACCACTTTCTAAGTATGACATGTGTCTTTTTTTTACCGTCAACTTGATTTTATTATACTTAAATGTTTACATAATCCCGTAGGAACATCACACAATAGTCATACATCACATATTCTAGTGAACTAGTTCGAATAGTTTTGGCAAGCTGATCTGCATCCTTATTCAGGTGTCGAGGTGTATAGTTGAAGCGTATGTTATCTAACATTATGCGCCATTGGTCTATAGTGCGTTTGTATTTGGCTAATCTTCGATTGGGAGCCTTTGCATTAAGTAAGTGAAGTACTTCAAGATTATCACCTTCAAATATCACTTGTTTGTAGCCAAGTCCCCATGATGCTTGTATTGCGCAAATCAAAGCTGATAATTCTGTTTTCACAACAGAATTCTTCTGGAAGTGCTTTCCCTGCCCCACATAGTAGGCCGTGAATATTGTTGGTTATTCGATATCTCGATATCATTGGAGTCAGCCAGTTGTAATCCTAACCATTCACATACATCGCTATGTGCTCTATTGAAGGTTTCAAGTGGGTCGATGACAATATTAGTATAGACTAAGGCATTTTGACTTTTCCATAACCTCCATAACAACCATATTGGTAGTAGTCGTTGACACCTATCTAAGCGGGAATCCTCAGTTAGTGCCATTACAAACGCAAGTTTGCTTTCAATTGTGATATTAGGATCTGTTGGTACCTGATGTGGTAGGCCGGAGAATCGCCATGTAGCTATCGATGTGGGACAAAGGAATAGGGCATGACTCGTGGTTTCATTTGTTTGGCAGCATCAAAAGCATGAGGAAAATGTTGTGATATGACGCCGCTATAGGTGTTCTGCAAAGGCTAAGGCCTTGGAAGCCAGTTTCCATACGAAGTGACACGGCTTTGGGGCAACTGGTAATTTCCAGATTTGTTGTGATAAGGTTTGATTCCTTGATAAAATGGGCATATGTGCGTAGTAATCATCAGACTTTGAATTTGCAAGCCAATAACCTGATTTGACTGTGTAGTTCCCATGAGATGTATGGCTCCAAATATATTCATCTGGTGGACCATCATGCGGATGATAAATCTTCCAAATATGATGATGGTCCGTCTTGTCTATCATATTGGCGAGNATGGGCATATGTGCGTAGTAATCATCAGACTTTGAATTTGCAAGCCAATAACCTGATTTGACTGTGTAGTTCCCATGAGATGTATGGCTCCAAATATATTCATCTGGTGGACCATCATGCGGATGATAAATCTTCCAAATATGATGATGGTCCGTCTTGTCTATCATATTGGCGAGTTTGACATGATCCCATTGCTGTGTTCTTGGATCTATTAATTCACTAACCTTTGTCGAAGGATGATAAGGTGGGAAGAGTAATGCTGACCTAGGTGGCGTTGTAGGTAACCAACAATGATGTCCAATACTTGTTGTTTGGCCATTACCGACATTTACTTGCAAACACATTTGTAGTAGTTTGATTCCATGTCGAATTGATGACCATTCGTAGGATGGGTGTGTTCCTGTAGGTGCATTTAAGAATTCCCTTCTTCAGAAGTATCTAGACCCGTATAGTCGAAATAGTAGACTATTTGGGCGTGTAAGTATTTTACATGCTTGGTTAGCCAAAAGAGCTTGGTTAAATAATTCCAGCTGACGAAAGACTAGCCCACCGAGACATTTTGGTTTCGTAATTTTCCTCCACGAGACCCAGTGCATAGGTTTTGTTGTCGTTGAACCACCCCACCAGTAATTAGCAATTAATTTGTCAATTGTTTGACACATGCTTTTTGGTAGCCGGAAACAATTCATGAATACACAGGAAGCGCATACGCGATAGATTTGATTAGTGTCTCTTTACCGGCTGAGGAGACGTACCGATTTTGCCATCTGCCCAGCTTATGTTTTACTCGGTCTTCTATGTATTTGAATAATGCTTTTTTATTGTGTCCAAATTGTTCTGGCAGTCCCAGATATTTCCCCCTACCACTTATCTGAGTAACTCCAACTGTCTGTTTAATTCGTTCTCGGGTAGTATGATAAACTCGATGCCCAAATGTTATGGTCGATTTATCAAGATTGATCATTTGGTCAGAACACGCAGCATAAGTATTGAAAATGGTACGAAGGTTGTTGGCATTATGCATATACGATCGGGTAAAAAATAATGAATCATCAGCAAATAGTAAATGAGTAATCGTTGGACCTCCGCGGCTGATGTGTAAACCATATACATCGCCATTTTCTTGTGCCGATTTTAGCATTGCACTGAGCACATCCGAACATAGAATAAATAGATAAGGCGATAGTGGATCACCTTGCCGCAGACCACGCTGTGGAGCAATGATCCCATATGGGCTCCCATTAATAAGCACCGAGTAAGAGATCATTCTAACGCATTCCATGATCCAAGCTATCTAAATTGGTAAGAAACCTTTCTGGATAAGAACAGCCTCCAAGAAACCCCATCCGACTCTATCATAAGCTTTGCTTACATCGGTTTTTATCGCCATGTATTCCGATGATATCTTCTTATTAAATTTGAGAGAGTGAAACAGTTCATGCGCTATAAGCACATTATCACAAATATTCCTTCCTGTGATGAAAGCGGCCTGTTGTTCCGAGATAATGTCGGGTAGAATCTGTTTAAGTCGGTGTACTAGGATTTTTGAAATAACCTTGTACGCTACATTGCATAGGCTGATTAGCCGAAGATCTTTCATTGTTCTTGGGTTATTACCCTTTGGGATAAGACATAAATTCTAGGGAGAATAGAGAATGACCGAATATGTTAAAACTATAGATTTTTTGTCACAACTCACAACACATATATATACATGGCCTCTTGCAAGAGTCATATGTTTCTACAAAAGGTTTGTGTTTATGGGTTGGAATTCCTAACGTTTTTTCTACACATTTATTTGAAGGCTCTTGACTCAACCAAATTTTTTTGAGTTTGTAAATTTTCTCATTATTTCTCAAGTCGGTTATGTAAAAAGGTTAGTGATGGAGTCTTAAAGTTAATTTACATCATTGCACATATAGAATTTTGCCTTTTCTAGAACCTTTAGTATTTGGGAGAGTTACTTAAATAGCATACATGTTGACAAAAGTGACTAGATTGATATAAATTAAATTTTAATTACTATTATGTTTTCCATATCCAAAGTATCCTTATAAGCATTTGATAACAAAAACGTAATTACAAGAATGTCATTATTATTATTTTCTACATCAGCAAAAAATTCTACATGGCAACAAAACTGCCTACGTGTATTAATGAAACTCGGCCTGAGATTTTTTTGTTGTAGTTATGGCTGAGTTACATGCTTAAGGCTGAGTTTATAAATCAGCTGACTTATGATTTAGTAGGCTGATTTTACCATTTAAATCAGCTGAATGTACTGGCTAACTTACATAATCCTCAGCTCATTTATGAAATTTTGGCTGATTTAAATACATTAGACATGGCTGACTTTAACTCTAAAGGCTGATTTACCAAAACTTTGGCTGACTTTTTTTTATGATGTGGCTGACTTAATTTTTGGAACAACTGAATTATCAGCATTCGGCTGATTTATGTGGCTGATTTATTAACATACGGCTGAGTTAATTGATCTTTTGATGGCTGACTGATATTAAACCAGCCATAACGAGGCTGATTTACTAGTAGGTCAGCTTTTACTGTCTGAGTTAGTAATTTATAAATAATTACTGTAATAGTATGTGTGACAGTTGGTTTATACTACATGATGTGTGTGATTTTTGATGGTTTTAGAGTTTTATTTCAGGTTGTTTTGCATCCGTTTAGCTAGATTTTCTGTGCACTTAGATTCGTTTAGGTTAGTTTTGCACTTTTTGCATTTGCATTTGGAGTTTTAGAATTGATCTAGGTAAAGGAGCAAATGGAGCAGAAAAGGAGCTAAAATGGAGCTAAGGATGATTGGATCAACTGCTAGGAAACTCGGATCATTGCCTCGCGGATCGCAGGCAAGGACTGCTCGGAACGCTCAGGAAAAGACACCTCAGTCACTAGCCTCAACCTATCTGTTGCGAGGAGAAACAAATCCATTACACTCGGACCATTCACTCGGCCTCAACTCTTGAGGGCAAAGATTAGAAAACCACTCCTCGGTGCCAAGCTCGCGCAAGGACCCCGAGGACAAGATTTCTGGTTGACCGACTTAGGTCGGTTTGACCATTAGGGTTATGCAAATGACCCTATAAATACCCCTTAATCTTTATCTTAGCATTTTATCTGATGTTTTAGCCAAAAAAACTCTTTTTTTTTGTAGTTGCTTTCTTTTATGCTTGTTAAGGTACTTTGTTGATGATGATTAAGCTTTAATGGAATTATTTTGATTTGATCTTCATCTTTTACTTTCTGCTCTTTATTTTATTGCTGTTTATGTTAATGCTAATGAGATCTACTCTGATCCTCCACTCTCAAGCCATGAGAAGTGAGTAGATCCTTGTGGATCTCGAGGATAGGGAGATCGGAGGTGAAATCACCGATCCACTTGACTTGCGAACAATGATCTGATACGATCTCTTCTCACATGGCCGAGCTTAAGGCCGATGTCTCCCTGATCAAAAGAGATCTGATTTGGGCCGAAACCAAAAGCTAGCGCTAAGGGAATCGGAGACCAAGTGCCATGTGAGTGATGGTTTGATCCACCGAGGAGAGATCTAGTATTGTGGATCAGCTATTAGATATTTCGGCTGAACTTTAAGCTTCTGATTTGGCATGATCGTGGCTAGCGCCGTAATGGATTAGCCGGATTTGGAAAGGGGTCTACACCATGAGAGTGGGTTGATCTAGCTTATCCCAGTCTACAGATCGTCAGATCGGCGAGTTTACCGCCGATCAATCACCTCCTATCCTCTAGATTC
>OVBA01005579.1:0-19530 GCA_900406435.1 Lepidium aucheri
GTCTAAGCCTTGATCAGACCGAGATTATCAAAGGAATCACCACCCTCCTTTTGGGTTCTCATTCGCAACCATCCGCAACACATCAACCGTAGAGGATCGACTCGNCGTTGAAGTCTTCTTTATCGGTTCCACCAACTCACGGCCATAAGGATCGATCTTTTGAGGTCTTCTTGTGGTCTCCACCAAGCCTAGTCACACGGCGAGGCACATATCAGATTCTAACCAGATATACCATAAATCCAGATTCAAATTACAATCCAAAAGATGTAATATGTGTTATCAAACAGGCGATAACAAGGACTAAGACACTAAGAGTTTTATCAGCCGAAACAATCAAAGAAAAAGCCACAGATTGGCAAAAAATAGAGCTAATCAATAGCTCTCCCCCTAAACTTGTTCTCCCCCTCAATCAGACAATTCAACACACTCTTGATCCTACTCCTGAAGCTTTATTCCCCCTGCTTAATATCACACAAGTCAAAAAAAATTGTTCCATTATCAACGAACAGGTTAAGAGAAAACTGACTTTTGAGTACGTTCTTGCTCAAATGCGTAATCTCTTCAGACATCACAAGAATCGTTTCCAGCAGCTCCTTGGTGGTATATGATTCCTCTGTCACCGATGCCTTTGCTTTCCCTTTCTGCTTCTTGGCTTTGGATCTATCACTTGATACAGTGTTAATAGCAGTTGGTACTTCATGTTGATTCACAAGCAGACGAATGAGAAGTGATGGATATGGCAAGTGTAGCTTCGATTTGGACTCTTTAGTTGAAGCTGCTACCTTCTTGATCTGGCTAAAGATAACTTTTTCCAGATTCAACGGGGTTTTGGTTCCAATCTTGTATGCAAGCTGTAACCTCAACACACTGACATACCCTTCATTTGACGTTGGAAGCCAATTAGTGCAACAGAACGTGTACAGTTGAGAGTAGATCTTCTCCAGATGAGCCTTCTTAACTTTGTTGAGATTCTTGATAACCCCTCCTGTCACTGTCTCTGCTATGTCCTCAGATAGAACACCTTCAACCTTCTGTGGGTTTGATCAATCAACCTCATCTGGTGATCCTAACACCTCATTGATCTTCTCAGCAGAGATCACATACTCATATCCTCTCAGAAAAATGGTCCAAGATTCACTTTCTTGCTCATAGTATGGCATATTCGCCCACAGTTCAAACAGAACATCAGTCGAGTAGTCTACCATAGTATCTAACGACTCAAATAAACCTACATCCTTGAGTACCTGGACTAATTCTGATTCCTGATCATCAAATGTATATGCATGTTTGACAATGAAACGTTCGCTTGAGGAAGAGTACAACTTATACCTGCGATAGGCATCTGCAGATTTGAAGACTTTCTGATCGTAGTCTTGGATCGTCGATTGAGTTGCCGTCTCTGTTTTGGTTGTGCGGCGAGTCTTGCGATTCACCGAACTCGTGCTTTCTTCCAAGCGACGCTTGCAATTTTCACGTGACTCAATCCCTTTAGATACCAAGGCTTTAGAAACAGAAATTACCTCGACTTCTTCAACTGGAGACACTGCATTCACTTAGGTTTCCGGTGTTGCAAAAGTGAATTCTGGAACCCTAATCGGTGATTCTGCTCGTCTTTTACGAATCTGTGATTCTGCTCTTTGTATTGAGCGCAGCGAGTTATCAATCGTCTTTGAAGCCTCTTTGATTTTCTCTTCTTCCCTTATGACATCTGCATGCGATGTTTCGTCTTTGTACATCGGAGATCGAGAACTCGTCCTGAGTTCATCACTCTTTCTATTCTCCTTTGCATTGATTTCCATCTGCACTTCCTCCGCTTCCAGACTCGTTTCCCTCTGCACCACCCTTGATGGAAGTCGCAATCCCCTGGGTTGATACACCACCATTGCTCGCTCCTGATTTGTCACGTACTGGATGATGTCTCTCAGTGCAAATCCAACCATCGTTATTTCTTGATTCTTCTCCATTTTCAACTTCTGATCTTTGCTTAGAAACCCTAACGCACGCAGTTTAAGTGAGAAGTGTTGATTCTTTTCGTTGTGACTGTTGCGTTTTCCCTTCACCCAACTTGTTCTATTTATCTCGGTTCAACTTCTTCTAAACTGAGTGGGCATGGATTTCAAACACAAGACTTTTCTTTTCTCTAGTTCTTTCGAATTGAGGGGTTAATGCACACACAGGTTTAAGTTAAATCAACTCACCGACTCATATCTGCCACTTGACAACGTTCAATTTGTTCTTTTCATTCAATACCTTGAGGGACCCAGATTAAACTTAGCCCTATGAGCAAAGACACTTAAGTTCATTATAAATTTGACTTAATCAAATTTGCATTCTTTTTCAAAGCCGATTAATCACATCTCTGAGTCAAGTCTTACCTCTGCACAAGCAAACCTTTTCAAGAAACCCAAATTCTGAGACCGCCCAGCAAGACCTCTTACTCTGTGAGACGTAAGATCAAGATCAAGATGTAATGGCTAGACTTTCACACCATCATGCCTTTATCACTTTGTTTGGTAGCACCTTGAAAGATTAAACGGATCATGCAGCTGGAATTTCGTTTGGAGAGTTCTCCCTTTTTTATTATTATTTAAACCATTGCATTTTTATGCACAGAAAGCATGAGTATCACTTGACTTCTCAACCCAAAACTTTCAAAAAGTTCACTGGTCTTTGACACAGTATTGTATCAGAGCATCACTTGACTTCTCAGCATACTGATATAATAGCTCCCCTCAGCTCTTTGACCTCCCTTTCCTAACATTTGATAGCTCAATGTACTACCACTCATTGTGACGGCATGATGGGCAGCTATTTTCCATTAGCTCGATCAATCTTGGTATCTGTCTGCCCTTTTTCAGGTGTCTGCCTTCTTATCTCAGATCCAAGTTCTTGCACAAAATCTGCTCTACAGACACATTTTCCATTTCTATTAGATTTCACAAATTCCAATCGGAGTTCTTAATTGAATAAAGCGATTAAAAGACAGAGGTTTAGTAAATAAATCAGCTAATTGATATTCAGTGCTCACATGATCAAGTTTAACCAGTTTCTCCTCAACAAGTTCTCGAATAATGTGATGCCGTGTCTCTATATATTTGGTTCGAGAGTGTTGAACAAGGTTTTTAGCAATACATATAGCACTTTGATTATCACAATAAACAAGCAGGATTTCAGAAGCCATACCATAGTCACCAGCCATTTGTTTCATCCACAAAAGCTGAGTACAACAACTTCCCATTGCAATATACTCTGCTTCTGCAGTGGACAAGGATACACAGTTTTGTTTTTTACTGAACCACGCAATCAAGTTATTTCCCATAAAGAAACACCCTCCACTAGTGCTCTTTCGATCGTCTACGCTTCCAGCCCAGTCAGCATCGCAGTATCCTGTAAGACTCACAATAGTATCTTTAGTAAAAAAAATTCCAAATTTGTAAGTTCCATTCACATACTTGAGTATACGTTTGGCTGCAGTAAGGTGACTTTCTTTTGGTTCAGCCTGATATCTCGCACACAAACCAATGGACAAACTTAAGTCTGGTTGACTGGTTGTAAGATACAGCAGCCCTCCAATTAAGCTTCTATAAGTAGTTGCATCAACTAACTTTCCCAACTCGTCTCTTGACAGCTTTTCGTTTGACCCCATGAGAGTTTTAGCAGACTTGCTATTTTCCATTCCAAACTTTTTAACCAGATTTTTGGCATATGTGTTGTGGTTCACAAAAATACCCTCTGACGTCTGTTTGAATTGAAGACCCAAAAATACGTAAGCTCCCCCATTCATGCTCATTTCAAACTCTCGAGTCATCACCTCAACAAATCTATCAACCATTTGTTGTCGTGTCGAACCAAAAACAATGTCATCGACATAGATTTGTACCACTATGAACCCTTCATCGTTGTTGAGTGTAAACAAGGTTTTGTCAACACTGCCTCGAACATACTGGTTACCTAGCAGGAATGTAGCTAATCGATCGTACCATGCTCGAGGTGCTTGTTTAAGACCGTACAAGGCTTTGTTAGCCTATACAGATGATCAGGATGTTTGGGTTCCTCAAAACCTTTTGGCTGCTCCACATAAACCTCTTCTTGTAGAGTACCATTCAGAAATGCACTCTTAACATCCATCTAATACAGCTTAAAACCCATTTTATGAGCCATTCCAAACAAGAATCGGATTGATTCTAAACGAGCTACAGGTGCAAAAGTTTCATCAAAGTCAACACCTTCCACGTGTGAGTAACCTTGTGCTACCAATCGAGACTTATTTTTGACAACATTTCCGTCTTTGTCTATTTTGTTTTTGAAAATCCACTTGGTTCCAACCACATTCACGTTGTCAGGTCGTGGCACCAGCACCCACACATTCAACCTTGAGAAGTTAGACAGTTCTTCTTGCATGGATGCAATCCAGAAATCATCTTGCAAATCATCTTTATACGTCTTGGGTTCAATTTTTGACACAAAACAAACATTCTCAACAACATCCACAATGCTTTGACGCTGTGTCATGAAAGCCACAAAGCTCGTGATTGTGCTCCCAGCCAGCTGCTTGATCTTGCAAAGTTCTGTTCTTCCTCTCAACTACTCTATTTTGTTGAGGTGTCCTTGGAGCCGAAAACTGATGTTCAATGCCTTGTTCCGAACAAAATCTCCTGAAAATGTCATTCTCGAATTCTCCCCCATGATCACTGCAAATATGTTTGATTCCTTCGCATTCATTTTTCAACTGAAGCGCTAGAATTCGAAAACTTTCGAATGCATCACTTTTTGTTGAAGAAATCTGAACCATGTGTATCAGTTATAATCATCGACAACCACCAGAATATACCTTTTTCCTGCCAAGCTCTCAACCTGAATAGGACCCATCAAATCCATATGTACAAGCTCAAGCGTGTTCTTCGATCTCACATCCGGTACAAACTTGTGTTGTGATTTTACTTGTTTTCCTGAACTACATGGACCACACACAAACTCATGATTCGCTTTAAGCTTGGGTAATCCTCTGATAATTTCCTTTGAAGATAATTCAGCCATTGTCTTGAAATTCATGTGTCCAAGTCTTTGATGCCAGATCTGAGTTTCACTTTCTGATCTAGAAGTCATGCATTGTGTTCCTGGAACCCACATGTAACAATCATTTGTTGTTCTTACCCTTCCAAATGAACAGAACCTCGATTATCAACTGCTCGACATGTTGACCTTGTGAACGTAACATCTAGTCCTGTATCACAGAGTTGACTGATGCTAATCAAATTCGCCTTCAATCCATCAACTAAATATACATATGTTAGTCTTGGATTCATCGCATTTGTAGTCTGTCCTTTTGCACGAATTTTTCCTTTCACTCCATCACCAAATGTTACTCGGCCAGCTTTGACATTCTCAAGACCTCGCAATGTTCCTTCTTCTCCTGTCATGTGCCTTGAGAAACCACTGTCGAAATACCATGTTCCTTTAGCTGTCTTGCTGTCCAGTTGACTCTTAGCTGTGAAGGCAACCCTACAGTAAAGATCCATTTTTTTTACCCACATCTATTGCTTATTTTCTCCATTATAAACAAACTTCTGCTGTCTCCATATTTGCTGAACACGTTGACGAAATCGGTAGAATTGAAATTTCATGTGACCTTGTCTTCCACAATACTAGCAGCTAAACTTTTTCTTCTAACTTGACTGATTGTAAACATGCTTCTGTTGCTCCCAACCTAGACCTGAT
Organism: Lepidium aucheri; assembly: GCA_900406435.1. Classification (NCBI taxonomy): domain Eukaryota; kingdom Viridiplantae; phylum Streptophyta; class Magnoliopsida; order Brassicales; family Brassicaceae; genus Lepidium; species Lepidium aucheri. Next base: position 5,719 of record OVBA01005579.1, read on the forward strand.
CTTGATTGTGGCATATTCCCATGTTGATCATGACTTTCCTTACGAACATTGTTGACATCAGTAGAACTATTAGATGCCCAAACAAATTTGATTTCGCTGACAGATGCTCCTTTGTATCCGAGACCATGACTTTCCTTATCAGTCCTTCCTACAGTAAGTAGATAGTCAAGATCTTTGGTTCCTTTGGATAACATTCTGATATGTTTCATTTGTTCAAACAGTTGTCGTTCAAGTTCAGAATTTCTAGTCTTAGTATCAGTCAGTTCCTTCTCCGCATTGGCTAGTTGATTCATGATTAACTGTTTCTCTGATTTCAGACGCGTGTTTTCCTCCTTTGTGTCAACTAGAGATTCCAGCAGGAGCTTGATCTGATCTTCAGGAGTAATATCAAGTTCATCTTCAGAGTCTGTATCTAACATATCGCTTTCAGACTTTCACACGTGTGGTAAATCATTCCTTTTATCACTATTGACAGTTCGATTCTCCTGATTTGCAACAGTTTGATTCTCTGTTTGTTCACTACCATCTTCCTCATGTTCTTCTAAGTTAACAATACCAAGTCTAGCCACAAAAGTGATTTAATATGTCCCCGTCATCGTCACTTTCACTGTCAGACTCACTCAGCGAAGCAATCGCAAATTTTCCATTCATCCGAGAGACACATTCGTTCTTTGTGTGCCCATACCCTTTACATTCATAGCACTGAATTGTCATCTTCTTCTTGGCGGTAGGACATTCAGTCCTGAAATGTCCGTATCCTTGACATTCAAGACACTGTTTTTCAGCTTTGTGACTATCTTTGTCAGAAGACACCTTCATTGATGCTTGATACTCCCTTCTTTGTCCTCTCTCAGCCTTTCTCAAGAAACGTTTGAGTATGAGACCAACTTTTTCTTCCAGATTCTCAGATACATCTTTGTCACTTGATTCTTTTTCAGTGACCAGTGCTATACTCTTTCCTTTGTTGGTCATTTTAGGAGCTATTTGCAACTCATACGCTTGCATCATCCCTACCACTTGATCAAATTTCAGTGTATCCGACTTTTGGGATACTTCAAGCGCTGATCTGTGTCCATGAAATTTTGCAGGAAGACACCTCAGAAACTTCTTAACCAACTTTTTATCTTTGTAAGTCTTCCCTAGAATCAGGGCTTCGTATGCAAGAGATGACAATTTACTGCTGAAATCGGCAATGGTCTCATCCTCTTGCATGGTCAAGTTTTCAAATTGAGATGCAAGAATATCAATACGCGTTCGTTTCACACTGTTAGTTCCTTCAAATCCAACTTACAGAATATCCCACGCTTCTTTAGCACTTGTACATCCTTGAACTCTTTTGAACTGATTGCTGTGAAGAGAACTGAATATTGGTGACAAGGCCTTGGAGTTCCACTTAGCATCGGATTTTTCCTCAGCCGTCCACAGTTTTCTTGGTTTGGGTTTGATAACACCATCTTCACCTTTGATCGTAGGAGGTTCCCATCCTTCCTCAACAGCAAACCAAGCATCTAAATTTATTCCCTGAATGTTCTGAGCCATCTGGACTTTCCAATATCCATAGTTGTCAGGATCCAGTTTCAAAGTTTTTCCAATCACAACTAGCTGGTGTTGCGAGTTTTCTATTTTGTTCTCCGGGATCTAACACCTGAAATACTTAACAAAGTTATGCGGCGAACCGTTCTGATACCAATTGAAAATGGAATATTATTAGCAACAACGAATCAAACAAAGAATTACGTTTTATTTAGAACTTCTCTTATACAAAAGACAATTCTACCGATCGAATACTTTAACAAGCAATTGATCCAAAAACAACTTCTAATAACCGGTAACCTAGATCAAAGCAATTGACAAGCCTATTTAAAAACTTCTACACCCTAAGTTCCTAAAGAGCTTGGTTTACAATCGAGATCTCTTTTATAATAGAAGAGCTCATTAGTTTGTTTCCTAGTTTTTCAGAATCCCACTAAATCTTCTTCATATCTTCCTTGATAAGATTTATTTCATGATAAATCTTATTACACATTCGAACTTTGAGTTTCAAAACACTTCCGATCCACGTGCTTCTCTCTTGTCTCCAATAAGTTGAATCACGTGACCTTTAACCAACTTCAGTCATTACATTTTTGTGTCATTAAAATGTTAGTAAAAACTTTATATAGAACACATTATTTTAACCTGATTTTGTTTTTAAAAATATAGAATTTCTATCCGATTTTACTTTATCGTTTTCTTCTGTCTCCTCCTCCTCCTAATTGTGGTCAATGGCTACATCGATCGTTAATACCGTCAGTCAACGGTTAAGTCGACACGTGTACGACCGATTTAAACGACACGTATACAGCCGATTTTTTTTTAATTTTTTTTTAAAAAAATAATTCAAAAAAATCCAAAAAATTTAAAAAAAAATCGAAAATTACAAAAAAATCAAAGAAAAGAATTAAATTTTTTTATAAATATATATTAATATTTATATAATAAAATAAAAAATAAAAAAATCGATAAAAAGTTACAAAATAGAATAATATAAAAAAAATTTAAAAATTCAAAAATAAATAAATACAACACATTACAACCTAACTAAACGACAGATAGACACGATAACTAATCAAGAAATATACCTAATTACAACCCAACTACAATCATAATTAACCTGATTCGAAAAATCTTTAACTCTAAGAACCTGATTCAAAATTCGTTGCGAATCCTAGAAATCTTTAACAAACCAAATATTTTTACATGGTAATAGGTGTACTTACTTAAATGAGTTGATGAAACATTGTCGATGTTTCCAGCACTATAGGTGCTCTCAACACTAGTGCTTCAAAAAAACTCATTTATATTATATATTTCATCAATTCATCTATGTAGGTGTTTCATCATAAAAAATTGACGTCTTACTAAGTGTTCTGTTTAAAACTTTGAAAATTGACATTCAAGAAGTTAAAAAGGAAAAGACATGGAAAATAGTTGATAAAACACCTACATTAATGAGTTGATGAAACATGTAATATAAATGAGTTGCTTAAAGCACCCAGTGCCAGGACCACTTTTAGAGTTTAAGATTTTTCAAATCGGATGAATTATGATTGTAGTTAGGTTGTAATTAAATATATTTTTGGTTAGATATCGTGTTTATTTCTCGGTTAGGTAGGTTGTACTGAGTTGTATTTAATTTATTTATAAATTTTATGAAAATTTTAATATTATTTTTAAAATTATTCTATTTTTGTAACTCTTTATCAATTTTTTTATTTTTTTTATTTTTTTATTTTATTATATAAATATATATATATTTATTAAAAAATTTAATTTTTTCCTTGATTTTTTTTGTGTTTTTTCGATTTTTTTTAAAAAAAATCGACTTTTTTTGAATTTTTTGATTTTTTTTTTAAAAAAATCTGGCCATACATGTGTCGCTTAAATCAGCCTACACGTGTCGACTTAACAGTTGACTGACGGTATTAACAGTCAATGTAGAAATTGACCACAATTAAAAAATTCATGTAGTTTTTTTAAATTTTTAAGCATCATATTGAGATTTAAGACGGGTTCAAAAGTTCATTAAGAAATCGGCACTCTATAAAAGTTCATTAAGATTTAGTAGTTTTAATTTTTTTTTGTTAAATTAAAGGGCTTAACACAAAACTTATTAACAATTAAAATTTTGAGGTCAGATATTTTGTAACTTGGCTATAACATATGTTAGTGGTAAAACCAGTTATGGTCAAATCAAATTATGTTGTAATGTACAGATGACTAAATGTTATGAATTAAAGGATAATAAAAAAGGTAAAGACATGAGGAAGACAAAAAGATCATAGATCGCAAAAACTGAGGAATACTCTCTTCTGTTGAGGAAACAGATTCCTTAACTTTCTTTTAACATGTATGGTTTGTGCATTTGTAACTTCATGGTTTTTTCAACGATAAGAAAGAAGATAAACATAAACATCCTCTGATTTTTCTTTTTTCTTTTTTTCTCAAATGTCAAGTTGCTTTTTGTGGAACTTGGTTCCCGTTTTAGCATTTTGCACAAGTGCAATCATATCAAACAATTGAAACTTTAAAATACAGATTCATAGTTGAGTTAAAAAACTTAAAAAGAATGATACACAAAATCTGAATGAATACATTTTTTACATGTTATTTTGTGTGAATTCATGAATTCTTATTTACGTATCTTCACAAACTCTCGTAGGCCTCAAGAGCACAACCGTGTCTAAGTGCTTATTTAGCTTCAACTTCCATTTCGAGCTTGAAGAGACAGGCGGCTTGTAAGTAAAAACTCCATTCCGATGAAGCTACATACACTTGCATAGCGTCGCTTAAAGCACCACTGAACATTTCAATCATTAGGTAACAAAGACACTTTCTCACTGATACTGTTGGTGACACCGTTTGAGCTCCACTCATGAACTGCAAAAGAATGAATAAATTTTGAGTGGAAATGTGTCAACATTTATAAAATCAACCAATGAGTAGAAAAGATGATTCCCTTTGTTTTTATAAAATTCGAACGAGTTTTAAACATAATTCATGAACAACCAAATAGATTGAGTAAAAGGCTGATAGATTTGCCTGATGTACATCCTTATATAGTATTAAAAGAGAATTACACTGATACATGAGCTCCACAAAGTTGTTTGTTCGCAATTCTTCAAATATGTGACAATGTTAGGTACAATATCAGTTAATCCTCGTAGCATAAATTTGGAGAGATAGTAAAATTCTCATCCCATCTGACAAAAAATGTTTTTCAACTGCTTCTTTACTTGGAACACAAAAAATCTTAAAATTATATATGCTATGAATAGCCATGTGTTTGTGGATGTTAAATCGAAAAAGTGGTTAACCTGAAGCATAGTTTTCTAAATTGCTCAAGAGAGAGGTATAGAAATAGGAAAGAAATCTGTTTAGAAATAGTAGCAGATATAAAAGCCAAACTTTTCTCGCATAGCATATTATGACCGCTATGGCACAAACCTGTCGCCGTCCAAAGAAGCCATGCTTTTTTTGTAATGATGAGGTCGATACCGTGAATTCGCTGAGTTAGATAGAGGAAAACATGAGGTGAATCAGTGCATCTATTGAATGCAAAGTAGTGGATGAATGTATTAAAACTAAAACTGCAAGCTAAATAGGTAGGTTAAGAGGTGAAAGACAATGAAGAATGTTCAACGAATCGTAAAAGCTGAATTGAATTCACTATAGACCAATCAAAAGAGAGAACTTCATTCTTTCTCCGCCACATGCACCAATCAGAAGAGAGTGACACCCTTTTTCACACACATATATATATATATATATATGATTTTTTGTTTGATTGAGAGATTTTTGTCATTATTTTATGTATTTTCTATAATTAGAAAATAATTTTTTCACATGTCTAGCATTTCTCTTAGTAGTGTGCAATTTTAATTGAAAACCCTAATGCACAATATACTTGATAGAATGAAAAATCTACAATCAAATTCAGAAGAAAAAAATGTAATTATATAAAAAATTCATTTTATGGTAAAACTGGTCAAATACTCATCCACCTAAATGTATAATTAACATAAATAGTACAAGTTGGTGGAATTTAGAAGAAGATATATGATTTTACCCAAACAAAAAGAATAAATCTATAATTATTGAAATATTGTTTTTCTTTGTTTAAATGTTGTGAGATATGTAGTCTCAATTTGTTGCGGCTATAGCTCATCCATCGTCGTCCAAAAAGATCAAGGATGCAGAGGATACATCGAAGAAATAAGATGATAATCTTTGTTATTGTTTTCTGTTTTTTTTAATGTTTTAAGTTGGAATTGCCAAGGCATTGGCAGCTCACATTCAATTAATTATCTTCCAATATAAACCAGATCTTATTTTTCTTTCAGAAACAAAGAAGGATTATATCTTTATGGAAAAAATTCAAAATCATTTGGGTTTTAATTTAATAGAAACGGTGGAACCAATAGGCTATAGTGGAGGTTTAACATTACTCTATTCTAATGTTTTTAACGTCCAATTAAATCATAAGGATAAGAATATGATTGACATATCATTCGAACTTAAAGGGAAGATGAATGACATTACTTTCTTCTATGGAGAACCTACCCAACAAAAACGAGCATACGTTTGGGAAAGATTAATGAGAATGGGTATTATCCGTAATAACCCTTGACTAATTATAGGAGATTTTAATGAGCTTTCGGGTAATCATGAAAAACAAGGAGGTCTGTTGCGTCATGCCAATTTGTTTCTGGATTTTACCCATATGATTAATGATTGTGGACTCATTGATTTTCCAAAAATTGGAAATGTATGGTCATGGAGAGGTGTTCAAAATAATGGAATAAATCGATACATTCTGGATAAGGCTTTTGGGAATGAGGAGTGGCATGATCTATTTCCAGTATCGGCTATAGAATACGTTGATATGATCGGATCGGGTCATAGCCCATCCTTGGTAGATTTGATGATCAGATAAACCAACATCATCGTCAATTTATCTTTGATAAACGTTGGCTCGGTAAAGAAGGATTTAATAGGATAGTAGAAAAATGTTGGAGAGGTCCTTACTTTTGGCGGAGTTTAACATTTTTGGGTAAACTTAAAATTTGTCGCAGAGAAATATCTCATTGGAGAAATAAAACTCAGAAATCTGGAAGATAGAAAATAATAGATCTACGACAAGAAGTGGAAAATTTAAAAAATAGTGGAACCAAGGACCCAAAGGGTATCGTGGAAGCAAATTTAAAGCTGAAACAAGCCTTCAATGAAGAGGAGGCTCATTGGGAACAAAAAAGCCGTAATAAATGGCTCCAGGAAGGGGATGCTAACACAAAAAATTCCCATGCTCCAAAAAAATAACGCCGAGCACGTAATTATATAGTGGGTCTCACGATGGATAGTGGTATATGGGTAACTAAGGAGGAGGAAGTTTTATCTGAAGCATCAAGATATTTCTCTGAACTCTTCTCAAGTAATGGCCATATAACATCAATTTAGAAGAAATAGAGTCAAAAATCACAGACTCTGATAATCAGATGTTGATGAAATGTGTTATAGAGCTCGAAGTCTAGACTGTCCTATTTATGATGGACCCTGGGAAGACCCTGGGCCAGACAGAATAACGGCACTTTTTTACCAACATTCATGGGAATTCTTGAAAGATGATCTCGTAAAATTAGTTAATGATTTCTTAAAACATGGGTCTTTTAAGAAAGGATGGAATAATACTAACATTTGCCTCATCCCAAAAATTTCTCGGCCATCAAAAATGGCCGAGTTCCGGCCAATTAGTTTGTGTAATGTGGGATATAAAATTATTTCAAAAGTCCTTTGTTTGCGACTTAAACAAGTCTTACCTAAACTGGTATCAGAAACATAATCCGCTTTTGTAGCTGGAAGATTAATTTCGGATAATATCTTAATTGCTCAGGAAATATTTCACGCTCTTAGAACCAAGAAAGCTGTGAAAAACAAGTTGATGGCTATAAAGACAAATATGAGTAAAGCTTATGATAGGATAGAATGAACCTTTGTCGACAAATTACTTCGTAAATTAGGTTTTTGCGAGTCCTGGATAAAGTGCATCATGTATTGCATCACTAGTGTAGAATACTCTATTCTTATAAATGGGGTCACGGGAGGGCATATTATACTCTATCGTGGATTGCATCAAAGGGATCCTTTATCTCCCTATATTTTTATTTTATTTACGGAGGTCCTCATCTCTAAACTAAATATGGCTGGGAGTAGGGGACAAATTACAGGCATTTCTATAGCTAGAAACAACCCAAAAGTGTCACACTTGCTATTTGCTGATGACAGTCTTTTCTTTTGTCAAGCATCTAAATCAGAGGCTTCCCAAATTCTTAGAATCCTTAAAGAGTATGAAGCACTATCTTGACAACAGATTAATTTTGATAAATTTTCAATTCAATTCGATCATTCTGTACCTGCAATTAGTAAAATAGAAATCCATACTACTCTGGGGATTTCTCAGGTAGAAGGAATGGGATCATACTTGGGTATCCCGGAAAATCTTGGTGGGGCCAAGACTAAAGTCTTCACTTATGTTTGAGAGAAAATTCAAGAGCAAATATATAGGTGGTCGTCGAAATTTTTATCAAAAGTATGTAAGGAAGTTTTGATTAAATCTGTCCTTACCGCACTCCCAACATATGTTATGTCTTGTTATAGACTACCAAAAGCTGTGATTATTAAGCTCAATTCAGAAATAGCAAATATTTGGTGGTCCAATTCTGAGACTTCCAAAGGCATACACTAGAAGCGTTGGCAACAACAATGTCAGCCGAAATCTGAAGGTGGGCTGGATTTTCGAGCTCTAGAAGATTTTATCTCTGCACTCCAGGCCAAGCAATTACAGCGTCTAGTGGATTCCCTAGAATTCTTATTGGCTAGAGTAATGAGAGGTCAATATTATAATAATCCATGCTCATTATCTGCAAAAATGACTGCAAATCCCTCGTATGGGTGGAGGAGTATATCCTCTAGCCGACCCTTAGTAGCTAAGGGTGCTATACAAAAAATAGGTGATGGTAAAACAATTAAGGTCTGGTAGGATCTGTGGATTCCAGATCACTTTCCCCGACCGGGTTTCAGTCCATAATTTTATTTATTTTCGGACTTAACAGTTAACCAGTTCATTGAGCATTGAACGGGTGCCTGGAAGGAAATCTTAGTTCCGCAATATTTTGCACCTCATGATGCCCAAATTATTTTGGGAACCCCATTGTCTCGTCATTCCAACCTGACTACTGGGGGTGGTATTTTACTAAGACCGACCGATATTCGGTTAAGTCGGTATATCAAATCGAAGAAGCGGCTTTACTGATTGAATTTGGACATTTTGGACCTAATTTTAAGGCATTATACAACTAAATTTAGAAGACTACGAGACCCAACAAAATACAACATTTCATGTGGCACACTTTAACAGAATGTACTGCAGTTAAACAAAACTTGAACCATCATGGTATTAGATGTGATTCCAGGTGTTATACATGTGGAGCTGAAGAGGAAACGATAAACCATGCTATTTTTGAATGTCCTTCCGCAGTTCAAACTTGGGCTTTATCTTGTATTCTCTCTACGGCACATATTCTTCCGGGTTCTTTGATATGGTACAACCTAGATTATCTTTTTTGGAGGTTACCAGATCACAAAAAATTTGAGATATTTTCATGGATAATTTGGCACACTTGGAAGGCAAGAAATGAGCATTTCTTTTCAAAACAAACAAATAGATCCCCCAAATATACTACTGAGGAAGAAAACTGACTATAAGGAATGGACTTTGGCTTGTAAGGAGCTTTAGTTTTTTCGGACATCCCATGTAGTATCACCAGTCTTTAAGAAGGCTTCTTGGGTTTACCCATCCATAGCTAATCTCAGTTTCACAGGCTACAAATGTCTAGTGGATGCTTCCTGCAAGAATACGGACCTATATAATGGCTTAGGTTGGTTCTGTTTTCCAGATTCGATAGAAGGTACATTCACGGGGGCACGACAGTTACATCAAAGTCTGTCTGCTCTACATTCAGAGTTCGGAGCTGTTCTCTGGGCGATGGAGTCTATGGTGATGCGAGACATTACCGAGGTGGAGATATCGACAGATTACAAACTAATCTTGAAGATTTTTGATAGTCCAGACGAGTGGCCTGCTTTCCTTTCTTATTTGGAGGAGTTTGCTCGGCTTCGTTCTTTGTTCACTTCGTTTTCTCTTTTTGTGAATCATAGAGCTGATAATCTTGTCCGACAGGTTAGAGAGTCAGCCTTTGCTCATTGTTGTAACATGAACTCATCTTGAAGCCCATTATATAATATTATACCGTTGACAAAAAAAAACTGTTCTGAGATATGATGAATTTACATTCTTTATTGGAAAAGATGATAGATCTAATTCGGTACTAAAGTCACTTTTGAAAAATTGATGGTGCTAACAAAAGAAAGATTTGTTTATTATCATACCTTTTAAAATCTATTTATACCCCTTTTAAAATTTGAAATTTAATTACCAATTTAGTTTTGAGTTTTGATGAAATCATATCAATTGAGTTCTAGTGTGATAGGATCCTCGACCCTGGATCATTGGCAGCTAAATACAGCTTACATTCAGTTGTTAAGTTTTTGGCTAAATACACCAAGAATAAAGGGGAGATGGACTTCCTTGGGAAACATGTCGAAGATAAAGGAGAAACGACTTTCTTAGACATGTTTCAGCTGCCTAAACTCAATTTTTGTCTAGCATTGAAGCACCTGAGCCGGACTCAAGGAGTACACTTCATCAAACTTTCTCGGAGGATCTTGAAGACATACAATCCCTTACAAAGGCGCCCTAGACGCTACAAGGAGAATTAAGTTATGAAGTTAAATTCTATGGATTCTTGGCTCAATCAGTTAACTTCAAAAAGTTGAATCAACCCAAAAGAAACTAGGAGCCAAAAGTTATTAGTTTTAGAAGTTGGACCTTCTATGCTAAGGCATTATACGAAACAACACCAAATACCAAACAACACAACGCAGCTCAAGTGCGACCTTCACTTTGGACCATTTGGAGATTATTCTTTGGCCTTTTATGGATCAAACAAGACCAAGAACGCTCAAATCAAGAAGATGGTTTGATCCGGTTATGTCTAAGGAAAGTGCAGGATTTACTTGTTTCAAGAGACTTCAGAGTTATGTGTGGCGACCAGAAGACTCTCTAAGCCATAGAATAATCCATACAAGTCTTACCATGCTGTAGCATTCATAGGATTAGATGAATCCTTCCTTTAGAAGAATTTCCATATCCGACCGATCATCACATCTTCTCTAACAGCTCCAAGATCGACGATCCCATTACTTGTCCATTGAGCACTTATTTATTTAATTTTTCTTTCCTATTTTATGCTTATGACTGTTTTAGACTCGAGTCTATATAAGCTCAAGCTTTTCTTTTGTGTTCACCGACTTTTGAAATGCATAAAATTATAAACTTTTCTTTGAAACAGATTTAGTCACCTTCTCTTTCTTTTTAGGATTCAAGAACGAGAGACAAGCTTGTGAGGATTCCAAACTTGACGCATTTAAGATTATGAAAGGAATTATCACCCTACTTTGTAGTTCTCATTCACCTACTTCCGTCCAATCTAATCTCCATCAGATTTGGACTCACCAAAGTTGAAGCCGATACATTCGTATCCTTACCCAGCCTCCGAGGCTCGTACCATTTGGTATCAGAACTAAAAGATCCTATATATTCAGGTAATTTCGATCCTTTTCTCTTTTATCATTTCTGTTTTGCTTTTGCTTTCTTATAAACCGAAGAACCCATTAGAAAAAGTTGTTTTCAATTGTATTGTTAGAATATTATAAAATCCATAAAAAAGTGATAAAAATCGAATTCCTTTTGTTGTAGTTAGTTGAAAGCCCAGAAAACCAATAAAAATTGTTTCCTTAGTTTTTAGAAGTCGTTTACTATTTTATTTGATTAAAAAAAACCAAATACGAATTTTGTTTTTGTTTTGCTCTTTTGATATTTTCCTAGTTTTGAAAAGAAAAGAAAATTATTTGTTCTTGCTTTGTTTTTTTTCTTTTAGTTACTTGTTAAGACTTTGATTTATTTATTTTGTTTATTGTTAGTTTTTGCAAGGACTCCCAATAACTTACTACATGGAAAAGATGGAGTTATACTCCGATGAGTCTGATTGGAGCATTGAAGAAGAATAACCCGAGGATAGCAACCATGAGGGACGTGAAGACCATTTGATTGAGGATCAATATGAGTCTGAATATGAAGAGAACCCTTATGGAGACGAGACTGAACCAGAGCCATCAGACCATCATCAAATCTACACAAACAAGTGCCAAACCAAGCAATGGTGTAACAGAACTGAATCTGAATTCAGTTATGAGGATGAATCTGAACGTGATGTGGAATTTTATCAATACATAAATCCTCCTAACCGTGATTTGAAGCCCCACAATTATGGAGTTTTAGCACAGAGAGTGCAAGGCTATACCAACCACACAAGACATCTTAAACCACATATTGGTGTAAGTTATAGCTTTTATAATTATGGTCCTAATCTTCCATCTTTTTCAAGAACAGAGGATTATCTAGAATGGAAAGATTATATGAAAGAATATTTCTGGAGATACAAGATCTTGAGAAGGAAAAGCTATCATATGCCTTAAACACCTTACGCGGAGAAGCATTGAAATGGTGGAGAAAAGAGGCGAATGAACGGTGGCACTACAAAGAGCCTAGGATCAGAACGTGTGGGGAATTAAAATGGATAATGTATGATAAATTCAGCATGAATGTTGACAAAAAATAGTCAACCCACTACCCAACAAACAAAGCAAGTCGAGACAGTTCCATACCTAAAATTGCACAAGTCGTGAACAACACCAAAGCAAAGGACCAAGGTAAGTGTTTGTCCTCTAAAAGGTCCTTAGAACTCATGTGTTATAGGTGTAAAAAAAGGACATGTAGCCAAGCTTTTTCCAACAAGAAAGAAATTGGATCAAGAGCAACAACACCCAAGTCTTAATCCATTTCCGAATTATGCCAAGGTAAGTACTTCCAAAGATTTGATTAAAACTCTACAATCCATTGTTGTGGAATTGAATCTGTTAAGAAATTAAAGATAAGATCTGGTGCTCAAAAGAAATATATCCAAGTACCCTTAGCTGAAGCTAAATTGGAACTTGTTGTTTCTCCAAAACCTAAGGAAGAGAGGTTAAACGATAATTTATCTCCCACTTCTTTTGTCTTTCAAAAACCTGTTATGATGTACTATTCTTTGCCAAAAGTTGTTAGAGACAGGTATAGGAGCTATAAAGGAGACATCAAATATTGAAGACGCTTTGCTGATCAAAGAACGACCACCGGATAGCCATCAACAAGTGTTGGTCCAAGGAGAATGCATAGAGAACAAGACTAGTGGAGAAATGCCACAAATAAACCATGATGACACTTCCAAAGACATGAAAACATCAAGAGTAGAAGGAGATCCTCAGCTCTAGGAAACCAACAAATAGGAGCCACCCGACAAAAAGACATTCCTAAATCCAAGCCGGAATGAGCAAATACTTGGGAGGTAAGCTTCTAATCCCTCTAAATAAAATTGAATCTAACTTGCCTTCTATATGTGCAGGTAAATTGGTTTTGAGGACAAAACCTTCTAAAGAGGGAGGGTATAATAGGATCCTCGACCATAGATCATTGCCAACTAAGCAAAGCTTAGATTCGGTTGTTGAGTTTTTGGCTAAATACACTAAGAATACAAGGGGAGACGAACTTTTGTTGGAAAACATGTCAAAGATAAAGGGGAGATGAACTTAGACATATTTCAGCTACCTAAACTCAAAGACTCATCCAACATTGAAGCACCTGAGCTGGATGATAACAAGATTTTTAGTCTATGGAATCAAATCATTGAAGGGTAGTGGTAAGTAGATGGATTTGTCGAACCAATACTCAGTGATTACTTGTAAGCAAGTTATCTAATACCAGATTCTAGTTCAGACAATCTACCAATCTGTCACAAAGATAGGCTATATTTCTAGTGAACTCTCAAACTAGCACAAATGACAAAATACACTACGAGACAAAATAAAAATAGAACAAAACATTCAAAAAAGAGAAACGATCACAAAACAGAGCAAGATAATGACAATATATAAATCTAGGATAATAAACATGAATCTAGAGGATAGGAGGTGATTGATTGGCGACAAACTCGCTGATCTAACCTCGCCAAGCTATATACGGTGATCTCTAGACCGGGACAAGTTAGATCCACCCATTCT
>OVBA01005580.1:0-19530 GCA_900406435.1 Lepidium aucheri
TTTTAATATAATTATTCAAAACTACTTTTTGTTAAAATTAATTTTTTTTAACAATTAATATTTCCGATTTCCTTTTAGATTAAGATTTCTTTTTATGTTAGAAATTCTTTTTTGATTAGAATTATCTAAATATTGAACAAATCTATTTGAAAATATATTTTATCTAGTTTTTAAAAAGTAAATAAATCTAAAAAAAATTTGGATCATTAGATCTGACACGTGGAAGAATCCTATTAATTACTAACTTTGAGAAACCCTTCTTTATATAATAAGATTATTACTTTTATCAGGTTGAAGCAGTACAAGCTTTAATTACAAAAGGGTCCCTCTTCACATAATAACTTCAAATTCGGACCTCACCGGTTAGTTTTAAACTTATTAACCCCTTGAATGCCTCCTCGTAATTACTAGACCTGGGAATAATAATTGGAATCAAAAAACTGAACCGAATTGATCAAAAAATTTTGGTTCGGTTCGGTTCGATTTCGATTCGAATAAATTATTTTTAGTTTTAATTTTTAGGTAAATTCGGTTATCGATTTTGGTTTGATTTTGATTTCTAAAAAGAACCGTTAGATTCCAATTTTTAGGTAAATTCGATTTTTGGTTCGGTTTGATTCGATTCGATTCCGAGAATCAAAATTTACCAAATAGGAACCAAACTACTTACTACTAAAATAGTTTGATTACTTTTGGTTATAACTATTTTTTTTAGTATTTGATTACTTTTGGTTATTTTTTTGAAAAAGTAACCATTCAGAACCGAACAAATATTATTTTGATATTCATTCGGTTCTACTTTTTGGAACCATAACAAAACCAAAACAAATTTTAACATGTATCCATTAGTTACCATATTTCTAGAACCGAAAGAACTAGAAGCGGAATTGAACCGAACTAAATTTTCATTGGTACCCACGGGTTATAATTTTCCGGAACCAAAAAAACCAAAAAACTAAAAAAACTAACCTAAACCAAACTGAATAACCGAATATTCAGGACTAGTATTTATTCTCTTTCTTGTTGATTATCTCACTGTTTTATTTCACAAATAAAAAAAATGCAAAAATGTCCCTTCAGTTAAATTTACTTAAGAACTATCTCGTTCTATTTTCAAAAAAAAAAATATTTTTTAACAAAAACTGTATTTTGAAAAGATTATTTCTTAAAATATCTCAAATAAATCATTATATTTTACAAATCATGTAAATATACAATTTGATTTATAATTAGAGTATGATAAATAATATATCAAATAAAATTTTCCTAACAATTTTAAAATCTATATTTGTAATGTAAGAACTTATCAAAAACACGTATTAAAATTACATTAAATATTATTCATTATTTATTTGCTTTTTTGTAAATGAAAGATAAAATTAAAAATATGATGATTCAAATGTTTTCTTTTGCAGAAATCTCTTTCAAAAATACGACAAAAAAAAGTGTGTATTTTGAATGGTGGTTAGACGTAAATGTGATGCCACAAAAACCAAGAAAAATTAAATGAAATTTTTTTTTGATGTTTGATTGTGAGTGAGATTCAACATTGAGTAAATTTTAGTATTCATTTCAAAAGAAAATTCCTTTTATTTAGGGTATAGATTACACAAAGCTTTTATTGTTACAACTGAAACATACGAGTGATATCACACAGATCGTAACTTGTGTTTTATGTGCTCACTCATTCACACGTGTAGTGCTCATAGATTGTATAATCCTATTTCTATAACCTAGTTATGCACACGTGTGAAATTATTGTAAATAGTCAATAATTAGTCCAAAATGACTTACGATAGTTGACAAAAAAACACAAAACTTTTAATCGAAATTCTGAAATTCACGATAATCTTTATGTGTTGGCATAATAACCAGAATTAAAAAAATTAAATCCAACCAGTCTAAAATTTTTGATCCGGTTTAATTTTGATTCTTTAAAAAAAACTATTTGGTCCTAATTTTTAAGTAACTTATGTTTTTTGTTCAGTTTGATTTAGTTTTAGTTTCTAAAATGAACTATTCGGTTCAAATTTTTAGGTAGCTTTAATTATAGGTTCTGTTTGGTTTGATTCCAAAAATCAAAAATTACCAAATAGGAACCTAAACGAATTAGTACTATAATACTTTGGTTACTTTTGCTTATAACTAATATATTTCTGAGTATTTGATTATTTTTTTGAAAAATTAATCATTTGGAACCGAACAAATTTTATTTTGAGACTAATTCGGTTCAATTTTTTGGAACCGGAACCAAACCGATACTAAACCAAATTTTAATAAATACTCATTGGTTACCACATTTTCATAACTAAAAGAATCGGAACCAGAACTAAACTTAACCAAAATTTAATAAGTTTTTATTAGTTATCAAATTTCCATAACTAAAAGAAGCAAATCAAACTGAACCGAATAACCGAATTCCATGGGTAATACTCATGATCTTAAGTATCGATAAGATAAAGATATCAATGAAGTTGTTGTTTCTTATGAACTAGACCACCAAATATATATCAACTAGACTTGAACTTTTAATGTGACATTAAAGGTTACTGAAATGAAAAAAAACTAGCACTGTATGATTGTCAGTAACAAGTTGTAACATCTATAGTAAGAAAATTAAATGAATGAAGATATCATTGCAAAGCTATTTTTATTTTATTTTATTTGTTAAAACGCAAAGCCTATTATTGCAAAGAGGCTAATATCATGGATCATACGTATTGTCCAATTTTGGCATTAAAGTCAACGAGACAAAACTCTATATCACTTTAGTCTCTAATGTTGACATTTGTTGTGATATATCTTTCAAATCGGGTTCGACTCACCACACACGCGCGCGTACATATTAGTTACACACATTTTTTATTTTCAAACTTTAGATCAACGAGGTCCAATGCATATCTAATTCTTAACAAAAATCACGAAAAAACTAAAATTTCTTAAATTAATTTTAAGCGGGAAAGATATTAGATTTGACACTCTTTGTACTACTTGATCAAATAAATTAATATGGTATTTATATTCATATAATTTTTGGGTTTTCCGGGGAAAATAATCATCTTTTCTAATCTAATAATGAAATCTATATATATATAAAGTTAAATCTTACTCTCTTCTCATGATGTCATCTCATCACCTCTTTAAATTAAAAATTAAAAATCACAAATTAAAAATAATCTATATATACACAATCATTTATGTCATCTAAAATCTATAACCACAAATACAAAATCACCTATATTATTCATTAAAATATATTTGAATTGTATATTATATTACTACATTGTATGACTACAATCTAATGTAACAAAAAAAAACTCTAATTTAAAACCACATTTACGAAAACTATAAACATTCCAATTTAAAACACAAATCATTAAAATTTATATTATAAACTACAATATTCTATGACTAAAATTCTAATGAGAAAGTTCATATTAGATGACTACAAATATGTAAGTTGAATCACATTGTCGTAACATAAATAAACTATAACGTAGGTTCAAATAAATTTTTCAATCATATAATTACTTTTTCCAACATTTTTGCCTCCTCATATACCCATATAAGAGAATAACCTCATACCTATTCAAAGCACACATAAATTGCTACTTTTAATTTTCCATTACATTGTCTTAACTCTCCACCTCCACTACATTGCTTTAATTCTCTACTAAATTGTTTTAACTCTCAACAAATGTAACATCACACTCCTCTTCACTTATAAATGGATCATTTGGTAATTCCAAATTATCATAATTACTCATTACAATATAACTCTCTCAAATTGTTACCAAATTAAACAAGATAAAAACTTTTCACCTCTTTTTCTCGAAATTGAAAGTTGGTCGTACTTCCAACATGTGAGTGCAAGACTTTTACATTGTTGGGAAGCCTGTAATGTTAAAAATGTGGAGAAGTCATGGGGTCGACATGTTGCACTCTGATGAGAAGGTATAAACACTTCAAAGAATAAAGTTAGATTAATTATTCAAATACGACATGTATTGTTTAATATTAACTCCAATACTTGCAGTCTATGGTCATGCAAGGATCTATTTATGTTCACCGCCTACATATATTCAAAGATCTCCTGAAAGAATGAGTACTCTACTCCATTAGTAGGTTTGACATCATACGAAGTAACTTCAACTTTAAATTGTGTGATCCAAAAATATCAATCCGCTTCAACAACATCACAATTTTTATTATATAATATTATATAACAATATTATATGATCGAAATTAAAATTATTCTTAATTGAAAACACCAATAAAAATTCATTTCATTCATACAAAAAAACACAAAGAAACATAAGTTAAAATAAAATAAAATAATATAGCGATAAAAAAGACAAAACGCATATTACATAACAATATTATATGACTAGAATTATAATTATGTACAGTTAATATAAAATTTTGAAAATATATAAACTAATCCACAAATAAAAAATCAAATAAAAAAATAAATCACAAATAAAAGAAGACAACACACATATTACATAATGCGATTAAAACTAAAAATATGCACAAATAATTTTAAAAAATCAAAAAAATGAAATAAGACAAAAATATTTTACATATACACTAATAATTAAAAATTAATTTATAAATGAAAGAAGATAAAATACATATCATACACTAAAAACAAGCAAATTAACTCTGAACGTATATGTATATTTTATTAATGTAATCATTCTTACTAATTTTTTAATGCACACTTTTATCTCTTTATATACCCAAACAAGAGAATAAATTTATATCTATTGGAAACATAAATAAATTAGTAAGAATATTAACGAATTTGGTCCACTACATTGTCTTAACTCTCCAGTACATTATCTTAACACTCCACTAATGTAACTTCTCTCTACTCTTTTCTTAATATATCATTTGGAATCACTATAACTCATTACATATTAACTCTCTAAAATCCCCACCAAATTAAACAAAATACAAACTTCACACCTCACTTTTTCGAAATTGAAAGTTAGTCGGACTTTTCAACATGTCATTGCAAGGCTTTTGGAAAGCCTCTAATATCAAAAAAGTAGAGAACTCATGGGAATTGACACGTTACTCCTTGATGAAAATGTATAATAATTTTCACAATAAACATACAATGAACAACTCAAATATAACCTGTATTTCTAAATATTAGCTTCTATTTTATATACAGTTAAACTAAATTTTTTCTACAAAACAAACGTTTATTATCTATATATCTATCATATAACATTGATTTCCTCATATATCTATAACTTAATTCGTAGTGATATAAATCCCGCCCGAAGGGCGGATCACTAACTAGTAAATATCATAAAGAAAATTAAGACCATTTGGTTAGATATTTATTTCTACTTTTTTTACCATAAGCATTCGATTCAAAAAAAAACTACCAAATAATAATAGTTGAAGAATTCGGATTCTAAATACTTGTCAATACGAGGAAATAAATATCATTATCAATCATTTGTAGAAAAATGTGGGAATTGCATGAAAATCAATGGAAGTATCTATACAATTCAAGACAGGTGACTGAAAACAGTTGAAAAGGTTTTCCTAGATAAGACAGCTATAATAATTTAGGTTTGACATGAAATATTATTGATTAGAGACCTTTATGTCACATGAAAATATGAAAACATTGTGGTGAGTACACGTCGATGATTGTGGAAGAACAAAAGTACAGAACAGTAAAAGCCAACACCCACCCACATGGCTTGTGTGAGGGATTCTGTGTTTCGTATCTCAAACTTCCTACGTTGGACTTGTGATTGTACAAGTCAGTTTAAAGTTAACCAAGAAAAGAACATAACAGATCAGTCTGGTCCGCCTAGGGCTGGTCCTATATTGACTGAGAGGTTTTGGTTCTTAATAGTATCTGATATAACTAGACTTTAGATAACATTTTAGATAGTCCTAGCATTCGGTTCTCCGGTTCAATTCAGACCAGCTTTTTTAGTTTTCGGTTCTTGTAATGTTGTAAGTACTAGCTAAAATTCAATTTCGATTAGATTTTGGTTCTGAATAGGTATAACCGAATTTAATCCAAAATAATATTGGTTTTGTTCAGAATGGTTATTTTTGGTATATAATTATTTGAAACCAGAAATAACCAAAATATTTTTAATACGAATTAGTTTTGGTTCTTATTGATTTTGTTTGGTTGTCGACTAAGAACCAAACTGATAACCAAAGTTACCTAAATATTGGAATCGAACGGTTCTTTTTTAGGAACCAAAATCAAATTAAACCAAATTTTTTGGTTCCGATTTTTATGCCTAGATCTTATTTTAGGTTTCATAAAAATGTCGTAACCATGGACTACGAAATGGGAAAGATCACTATGAGTATATAGATGAGTGAAACATGACCATCTCAAATAAATCAAAAGTCTTGTTTTGTTAAAATAAATCAGTCCCTACCAAACTGGTCTAACAAAAAAAAAAAGAATTTTTTGAACCTAAGCTTTACAAGAAAAGAAAAGACAAAATGTATATTCGTCTGTTATGAATTTGATTTTCGTCAGAAGTTATCTAATTGATCAGATGAAGGTAAAGATGTAGTCATGTCTTAGACTTTATAACAAAACATGGAGCCAAACTAGTCGTTATTACACTATGTGGTTGACAAGGCAGTTAACTTTTAGCTGTATCACTTGGGATGCCTCGTGACAGACAAATTGAATGAACTTGAAGATGCTTGAGTATCTTTAATGTGCTGAGTTTATGCCATTAGAGAACAAAGCTGCTTCACGCTTCTGTCGGATTAGTTCTCTCTTTAGAGAAAGAAAAAACCATTCTGAGTTCAGCATTTAAGAGAAATAACATGAAAACAGTTGCAGTAAATGAGCTTAAGGAACCATAAGTTGGTATCAAAAGAAGTTACATACATTAATCCTTGAAGAATCTGCTAACAAATTCAGTATTTAATAACCTTAGAACTTCCATGACCACATAAATATGCCTTGGATAAGATTCTAGTATTGTCAAGATCCCAAAAGTAAAACTATAATGCCGACATACACATAACTTGGCCCACAAATTTCCATTTGACTAGTCTGCTACTCAATTCAGTAGACTAGCTATAACATCAATATTGATTCTACAAATGTATCAACTTTAATCAGAAGTTGATTTCCTTCATCTCTTTTCTTTACAATTGTAAATTTTGATGAATCACCAATAACTATAAATTTCTCTTTTTCAGCTACTTCCAAGATCAGTGTCCATTGCTGATTTATCCATCTCATCATCAGAATCAATCACATTTTCAAAGTCATAAAACGGATGAGCCTGCACATTAAGAAACTAATATGTAGGTATGGATCGGAATTGCGAGTCATTGGTTCATTACAAGAACAGTGAGTGAACTTACCTTTGGTCGTGGAGTAACTGCTTCAAAGCTTCTAAATTGAGGATCAGAGAAATCAGGAGGCTGTAGTGTAATATAAGCTCCTTTGTTTTTGTACCTCTCTTCTGTTGCCTACATCACACACACATTATAGAAAATTTTGATCTAATTCGATAACATTATCAGAAATTACGAGAAAGGTGAAGATGCATACTTGGAATTGTGGATAGTCTGGTGCACTGAAAATAGTGATAAGCTTTCCGGATTGGACTTCATGATCTATTGTATATCCTTGGTCCATTCCACCAAGACCATCTCTTTTCTCTCTAGCATCTGGACCTTCATGTGATCTAATGATTAACTGCATCAATAAATGTAAAATTGTTGATCCAAATCAGTATTATGGAAGCAAGCAAGCATCAACATAGAGTTTGGTGTCACCTTTAGTTCATACTTCTTTAAAAAATCTTCTGTACAGTCAGGACCCCAAAGAAGACCAATGCCTCTTTGTTCATTTGGCGAAAGGCCTGGGGTCATTGATGGATCAGACCATAAAACATCTCCAGGAATCAAGTTTGAACCTTCCCAAGGAGGATCAAGAACTGATCTTCTAGCTTGCATCAGCTCTTCTAAAGTACCGAGTTTCAATGAGCTTGGCTCTGGTTCCAGAAGAACTACCCGACGATTCTTTTTCCCTCTATTTCTCCTAGGCAAGACTGGGCTGCGGAAAAGCCCTCCATGTGCGGTATAAACACGTGCTGAAATTATAGAAGCCAAAGGAAGACCTTCAAAGCAACCCAAGCATTTGCGGTACACATGTTTTCCCTTATCACCATATTTTGTAAGGACTTCCTTTTCAAAACCATACATGGATGTACAATACTTCGATTCATGATTACCACGGAGAAGGTAGACTCTGTCCGGCATCAAAATCTAAACATCCAAAGAGACATAATCAAGATTTGAGCCAATAGCAAAACAGGTACTTAAAGAGTTTACCTTCCATGACAAGAGAACAAGAAATGTCTCGAGTCCCCAAGCACCACGATCCACATAGTCTCCGTTGAATACATAAAACCGATTCTGACTAGGAAAACCAGCATCTTTCAATAGGAAGAGAAGGTCATGAAGCTGACCATGAATGTCACCAACCACAACAACACTGGATTCAGAGTCAAGATCATCTATATGAACGCAGTTACGCTCTTTGTGGAGGATTTTGGAAGCGTTGAGGATAAGGGAATCAAAGACGTTGACTGGCAATAGTGAAGGTAATTGAGAAGGAGGTAGATTCCATGAAGACCATTCAAAAGTTGACATAAGCCCATGAACCCACTCATTGGTGAGACTGCCCTCACTTGGCCATGTAATGGGAGATGGTGGAACAGGTTCCATTAAAGCTACAATCTATAAGGATTAGTAACGAAAGACTTATATAATTAATTTAAACACACAGATACCAATAAGAACCAGAGAAACAAGCAAAAGGAGAGTGATCAAAACATAACCAAAGTTTTCACTTTTCATCGATCAAAATACCCTTAAAATAGCTCACTGAAGAGCTAAAACATAATACTCGAATCAAAGAAATACCCGTAAAACCTTTCATCCAATAAGAACAATATAGAATCTAGATATATTCGTACAGCTTTGAACTCATAAGAAGAGCAAGTAGTTAACATGGCTAAATCGAAATTCCAAATACAAACAACAATTCGAATAGAATGGACTCACTGGCTAAGATATGGAGACAATCCCCAAAATTCCAAGCTTCGACCTTGGACCTAGCTAGTCGCTACTCTTTGCTTTCTCTCGTCGAGATTTAGGATCTCTCTCGCTTTGGATCTATTAGCTCAAAGGGACGACATTTTAAACCACCTAAATATTCAAATCAGACTCATTATCCCAAACCGGCCAAACCGGCCGGTTTAATTAAAAGCTAACCGACCGATTTATAAAACGAACAAACCTAGTCGTGACGCTGCAATCACGTGCTATCGCAGCACGACGGAAACGCTAGTTTGAGTAACGTTTTGGCCATTTTGATTCTGTTGAAGGTGATTAACCGGTTTATTCTGGTTAATAGCTAAACATGAACCAAACAACGACCGAATATACATTGGTTTGTTTAGATTTGAATTGTAATAATTCTTCTCGTCTTGTTATAAGGAATCTCCAAGAATTTCGGTTCGCTTAGTTCAATTTTGAATATTGATATTCCTGTGTAAATGATACAAACCGGTTTAAATCGGTTCGATGTCGATTATAATTTTTCGAGGTCCGGTTCATACTTTTGAACGGTTAAAATTGATTTAGCTTTGAGATTTGTACTGTGTGTTGATCCAACTGAAATGCGAATAGAGAGGACCAAAAAAGTGGACTTGCTTTAAAATTGGCGACAAATTTCGGAAATATAGAGACTGATCGATTTTCACAGAAGATAAAATCTAGATATCTATTGTTCTGCTTGTCGAATCATTGGATTTGATACGTGATAAAAAGATGGGTAATTTGTTCGTGAAGAAACCACAGATCACGGAGGTTGATCGAGCGATTCTGTCTCTTAAAACCCAAAGACGCAAGCTTGGTCAATATCAGCAGAAGGTTTTTGATTCCCCCCTTTGTTTTGATTTTGATTGAATTTTAGGTCTTTATTTTGGGATCTGAGATCAAATGGTTTATCCAAAACCCTGATTAGTGAAGGAACTGTATTGGATTTTCCTCAATTGTTATCTAATGGATTGTTTGATTCGTTTCAAATCGTTTTATTGTTAGTACTGATAAAAAAAAAACCAAATTTTGGTAATTTAGCTTGAGAAAGTAATTGAAGCGGAAAAGCAAGCTGCAAGAGATTTAATCCGAGAAAAGAGAAAGGATAGGGCTTTGTTAGCATTGAGGAAGAAACGAACGCAAGAGGATTTGTTGAAGCAAGTAGATCAATGGGTCATCAATGTTGAACAGCAAGTAAATCTTTCTACTATTTGTATCCATCATCATCTTTTCTTTTGATGCAGAATTGTGGCTTTTTTTAAAGATACGTATTCTCAAACTTTGATGTGACTCTCAGTTGGCAGATATTGAACTTACGAGCAAACAAAAGGCAGTGTTTGAGAGCTTGAAGCAGGGTAATAATGCTATTAAGGCGATTCAAAGTGAAATAGACCTTGATGATGTTCAAAAACTAATGGATGATACTGCTGATGCTAAAGCTTATCAAGATGTGAGTTAACACTTTTGGTTTCTTAGTCGAACTTTTAATCAAACTTTTGTGTTTGACTATGTAACATTTCTGAATTTCAGGAGCTGAGTGCTATATTGGGAGAGAAACTATCTGAAGAGGATGAAGAAGATATATTAGCAGAATTCGACAACCTAGAAAGTCAGGTATGTTTTGTTTCATGGGTCTACAAGGACAAGTTTTTTGTTATCATTTTAAATCGAGAGAGAGACTCATGGCGATGTCTGTTTTGCTTAAAGCTTATTGTTGATGAGATGCCTGAAGTGCCAACAATGGAGTCTGAAGAATCTGAGAAGTTGGATCTTCCAGAGGTGCCAACAAAAACACCCGTCGCTCCCAAAGAAGAAATCACACCAGCAGAATCCGCCACGAAGAGAAAAGGTTTTTCTTTTCTTTCTTCTTCTGCCTCTTCTTATCCTTGTTAGAATTGCAAGAACTAAACTCATGACATGTTTTTGTTTGGTCTGTTATTTTCTGTTGCAGTTCTCGAAGAACCTTTACCAGCTTGAGCTAAAGAAACTGATCAACGGGAGGATTTTATCATTCCTCTAGCACTTTTTTTCTTTTCTTTATTTCTCTCGAAGTTTTCTGTGTAATGTTGAAATTTGAAGCCATTGTCATTTGTAAAGAACATATTTGGAATCACATTGTGTGTCCGTCAAAAGTCAACACCACTAACCATTCTTTGGGTCAATCATCCAATGAGTCATGTACTAAGATTCAAATAATGAAATCGAGTTATCAAGCATCTCTTATACATTATGATTTTACCATCAACCAATCAAGGAACCAAATTTATTCATACAATACAAAAACATATTTGGCCAATATTGTCTGATTCTGAAACTTAATTTGTTTGGGATAACTGTTTGGCTTCGATATCCTTGAGTCTGAGAGTGACAGCTCTTTTGTGTGCATCTAGACCTTCAATTTCAGCCATAGTCGCCACATAAGGACCGAGGTTTCTCAGACCTTCCTCTGTTAAAGATTGTACGGTCATGAACTTCAAAAATGAGTCGAGAGAGACACCACTGTACATTCTTGCATATCCATACGTTGGAAGAACGTGGTTTGTCCCACTCGCGTAATCTCCAACACTCTCTGGAGTCCATGGTCCCATGAAAACCGAACCTGCGTTCTCAATCAGTCCCTCCCATTTCTCAGCGTCTTTGACATTGATGATCAAATGTTCAGGTGCGTAGAGATTTGAGAAAGATATTGCCTACAGAATTTAAAAGTAAAAGGCTGTGTTACACATGTTTTGTGAACAGTAAGTATGAACAGAAAAGAGAGGGGTACCTCAATCATATCTCGAGCAAAAACTGTGAAACTGTGACTTAGTGCTTTGGAAGCAAACTCTCCTCTAGGAAGGCTATCGCACTGCTTGGCAATTTCTTCTTCGATGGCTTTAAGATCTACACCATCGCCCACAACAACAAGAACGACTTGACTATCTGGACCATGCTCAGCCTGCAGAGAAACCAAAAAAAGAGGTACAAATTGCTCCCTGTAGGTCTGAAGAAAAATAAAAGGCAGCCACAAATTCACCCTGATGTGTTATATTGAAAAATGCAACTTTTTTCATGGAAATACCTGAGAAAGTAAGTCTGCTGCAATGTAAACTGGATTAGCATTTTCGTCAGCAATAACCAGGACTTCTGAAGGACCAGCAGGCATATCAATTGAAACCATTGCCTCACTGTTCTGCAGTAAGAAAAACAAAATGGGAATAAGGTAGAAACAAGTTAAAGAGCAGTCTAAACAAGTAAGGACCACAAGTATTTGAGGAACGTATCTATACTTGAAGAATCATCTTAGCAGCTGTAACATACTGATTCCCAGGACCAAAAATCTTCTCAACCTGCCATAATGACCAAAGCAAATTCATGTGTGGTTGGCTGGCTGAATGTCTGATGTAAGCTACCGAGGAACATAAATCCTTGTTTATACCTTAGGACAAGAATCTGTCCCCCAGGCCATGGCAGCTATAGCCTGCAAATCAAAATTGAAATTTCTTCAATCTTAGAGATCATAACAGATAATCATGAGTCTGAGAATAGGCGAAGACCAATACAATCAGACCTGCGCTCCACCAGCTTTCAGTATGTGAGTTACACCGGCCTTCTTGGCACAATACAAAACCTCCTACAAAAGACATAAAAATCTCATAAGCTCACTAGCTCAGCAGCACATCATAAGCTCAGCAGCAAGATAGACAAAAAAATGTGAGTACTATTGAATATTCCCAGGAAAAAAGAAAGAACAAAGACTGCTTGAATACTACCTTACATATGCTTCCATCTTTACTTGGTGGAGTTGCAAGGACAACTGTTTTACAACCAGCAATTTGAGCAGGCTGAGAGAGAAAGACATCAAGTCATTATTGAATCACAAGAACAATGAACAAGCAAAAGGTATAAACAAGAGAGCTTACAATGGCTAGCATCAAAGCAGTTGAAGGCAAAACAGCGGTTCCACCAGGCACATAAAGACCGACAGATCCAATAGATCTTGGCACCCTTTTACATCTGACACCCTAACGAAATTAACAAGTGAAGATTAGTATAGTATGAAGACTTAAGAACATAACAGGTAACTGCAGTGACTTACTTTCATATTCTCAACACTTTTCTCAGTTGACTTTTGGGCCAAGTGAAATGCATATATGTTGTCGTATGCAACATCAAACGCTTCTTTTACATTGGGGTCAAGCTGAATACAAAAAAACATTTATACAAAGAAAGAAACTTCATTTACCACTCATGGAAGAGCATTCAAAAATTATCTATGCCATGTTATCCACTACCTCAGGGATAGAAAGGTCAGACACATCTTCCACCACTTTATTCAGTTGGACTTTGTCAAATCTTTCAGTGTACCTAACACAAAAGAGCTCTCATTTCCATCAGTTTAGGGGATCAGAAGAATGAAATGAAAGACACAGTCACTCCAGTCACTTACTCTATCACGGCAGTATCCCCTTTACTACGAACCGCATCGATAATTGGGTTTACCTAATAGTACAATATAAGCAAGCTCGTGTCAGATGATAAGTAAACAGAACTCTTTTCAATCAGGAAGAAGTGATTCAAGCCTCGGAAAAACTTACAGTGCTGAAAATAGATGAGAAGTCAATACGAGGGCGTGATTTCAAACTTTCAACTTGAGAATAACTAAGTTCAGATAATCTATAGGACTTCATCGAGCATCGAACGTATCCTATAAACACCATTGGCCAAAAAAAAAAATCGTTAATTTATCTCACAAAATTTCAAAAGCAAAGTCTCGTTTTGCATTTGGATTACCAAAAACAGCGTGAAGCACACCGAATCTAATAATTGAAATCCACGGCAATAATCAAGTAAATACAATCGTATAATTCAATTATCAGCCGATAAAGAACAAAAACGTCGAAAACGAGAGTGACCTTTGTGAGTGGAAATTGAGAGACGAGGCGACGAAGGAAGAGAAAGACGAGAGAGATTGAGGGACATTTGGGATAAGAATTGAATCAGAGCTTCTTCTTCGTTCGAGTGTCGCCGGCGACAGAGTTTAATCTCGGCGATAGTTTCAGATGTTTGACTTAGGGTTGTTAAATGCACACGTGTGTATAAATTTTTTTTAAAAAAATGTGTTTAGAAGTGGACCGGACCGGTTGGTATTAGATCCGGTAAAGTGAGATCAGACCCGTTCCGGTTTAGTGGTTATTAGTTTAATGTGATTGGTTTAAGCTTATGAGTTTGTTGAGTAAATCTTAAGTATTCCGAGTCTTTAGTAAATAAGTATGGATAGTTGAGATTTTTCGATAAGATTTGTCTGTTTTCCTTTTTCGTTGTCCTTCTATATAATCAACTAAAATAATAATTAATTTCCATTACTTGCCTTTAGATTTTTTTTCTTTATTTTTTTTTAGTTTTGTAAAGCTTTTAAATTTGTGCTTCTAGGTTTTTGTTCAGCACACCCAAGAATCTTCTAGTTAGAAATAAACCTAGAGTACAATTGGATTAGTTTTAGAGCTATGAACTATATATATTGCTTTCAAGAGCAACAAGAGCAATACTCAATCAAACCCTAAGTTGCTAGGTGTAAATTTTCAAAAGTTCTCCTTTTTGTTTTAGATTTAGAACATTGTTTCTAGATTTGTGGATTCTAGATTTGTTTAGTTTGATTTCTTCTTGAAGTTTAGAACCTTGTTTCTAGATTAGTTGATTGTAAATTTGTTTGGTTTGATTTCTGTTTGAAATTTAAAATATTATTTCTAGGTTTTATGGCTCTATATACGTTTGGTTTGATTTCCACTCGAAATTTAAAACATTGTTTCTAGATTAACTGGTTCTAAGATCTAAATTTAATTGTTTTGATTTCCACTCAAAATTTAGAACATTGTTTCTAGGTTTGCTGGTTCTAGGTTCTAAAATTCCGTTTGGTTTGATTTCCACTCGAAATTTAGAACATTGTTTCTAGGATTGCCAACTTACCGGCTCTATACTCTAAATTCGATTCGTTTGATTTCCACTTGAAATTTAGAACATTGGTTTTAGGTTTGCCGGCTCTGCTCTAAATTCGTTTGGTTTGATATCGATGCGAAATTTAGAACATTGTTCTAGATTTACCGTCTCTAGACTCTAAACTTATTTGGTTTGATTTCCATTCGAAATTTAGAATATTGTTTTTTTTGTCAACAACTGGATCGACAAGGCTCGATCCAGAGCTTAACCTACATCCTAAAGTCCCTTTTTATTCTACTAATGTAGTGGGGAAGAATCGAACCTCGGTGCTCTGAGTCATTAGCTGGATCATTCTAGGTTAGTAGATTTATTTAGTTTGATACATGGTCAAAACTTAGAACATTGAGTTTTATAATTGGAATTTTTTGCGGTAAGATTTAAATTGTAAATTTTAGCTATGTACATTATTTTGCTATAGAATTTTAGTTTTTTTTTTTTTTTTTTTTTTTTTTAANTGTAGAATTCACAAATTTGGGATCTAGGTTTTGTAATTACACTTTTCACAATGAGATCAATATTCCATCATACTAAATTTGTTTGGATGATAAGAAATTCATACTAGTATGGTGTTAGAAATTTTCATCTTTTCAAATCTACTTGTTTAACGTATCATGAACTTTTATACTCGTGGGGATTAGTTGGGATTGTCCGGATCACCAATGCAAAAAAAGAAAAAGTTTGTATTTTGTTTCCAAATTAAAAAAGTTCGTATTTGGTTTTAAATATTTTCCGATATTTTGCATTTTATTTTTACTAAATACTATATAAAAAAACAACCAATTCTATAAATTCTGTGTTTTTGTTATACATTTAAATTTTACTTTCAAGCAATAGCTTGGTCTCCACGCTCTGACAGCAGTGAGCGAAGATTTCGAAACCCCAACGGCTTTCATAAATTTTATGCTCGTTTTCTTTATGTAAATTCTAATTGGTTGATAAATTCCAATACGCGTCCCATCCGAATTTTAAAATAGCTGTTCTAAAAAGCTAGTTAACGATAAAAAGAAAATCAGGAAAAGATATTCAACAGAGTTAACGAGGAATTAGTTAAGTAAATTTTCCTTTTTTCTTAAACCCGATAAAACTAAAACCCTAGTTAAGAAAAACCCTAGTTTCCTTAACGAAGAGAAAGAATCAAATTAACTTTGAGAGATGGGTTCGAGTGATTTGGTTGAGATTGAAGCAGAATTGAGTCCTGGATCGATTGAGGAATGGCTTTCTGTTGTCAAAGATCGAAAGAAGATACGTCGTCGATCGGATTTAGCGGTGACTGTGAAGAAACATCTGAGTGCGCTTGGATGGTGTTTCTTTTACGCTCAGAAAGGAGATAGAAGAGAGTTACGGTACAAGTCTCCTAATGGAAAAGTGTTTTACTCTTTGGCTACGGCTTGTATGTCTCTTGTTGATCAAAACCCTCTTGAGAAACTTCAAATTGTTCCTATTTATGATGTGGCTTGTCCTTTACGTAATCGCTCTTCAAGTTCTAATCTTGATGCGAAGAACAGGAAAAGGAAGAGATTCGATACTCGTGAATCAACTTCGAAAGCAGAGAATTGTAAGTCTGATTTGGTGAAAATCGTTCCTTGTGTTGATGCTTCGAAGAAGGAGAGGAAAAGGAAGAGATTTGATACTCATGAATCAACTCCAGAAGCAGAGAAATGTAAGTCTGATTTGATGAAAATCGTTCCTTGGGTTGATGCATCTAAGAAGGAGAGGAAAAGGAAGAGATTTGATACTCATGAACCAACTCCGAAAGCAGAGAAGTGTAAGTCTGATTCAATGAAAGTCGTTCCTTGGGTTGATGAATTCGACGAACGACCGAAGAAGAAGATTAAAATGAAGAGATTGCAGGATTGTTATGATGCGCCTGTGTTTAAGGGAAAGACTTTGATTGAAGAGAAGATCAAAATCAATCTCGATGTTGTTAAAGCAAAACAACAACGGAAGAAGAAGAAAAGGAAGATTCCAACTGTTGGAAAATCGCTTAAGAGGATCTTACAAGTGAAGGAAAAGAAGCAGAAGATGGACAAGAGTGAAAAAGAGTTTCAGAGATTCTGGAGAAAAGATTGTAGTCCGGAGAAGAACTGTGATGTGTGTTGTGTTTGTCATTGGGGTGGAGATTTGATTCTATGTGATGGTTGTCCATCATCATTCCATCACGCTTGTCTTGGATTGTCGAGTCTCCCTGAAGAAGACCCTTGGTTTTGTCCTCGTTGCTGCTGTGAAGTTTGTGGATCAGTGGAATCACCTGAGAATAGCAAGTTGATGACTTGTGAGCAGTGCCAAAAACGATTCCATTTCAAGTGTTTAAACGAAGAGCCTTGTATTGTTTCGTGTGCAGGCTGGTTCTGTACTTTTCAATGCCACAAAGTCTTTTCCTCGCTTCAGAAACTCATAGGACGTAAGATTGCAGTAGGTGATGGTGGTGAGTTGGTTTGGAAATTGATGAGAGCTCCAAACGAATATGAACACTGTGATGATGAACAAAAGTCTAAGCTAGATTCTGCTGTTGAGATACTTCACCAAGGGTTTGAGCCTAGTAAAGATCCTTTCACTGGAAGAGACATTGTTGAGGAGTTGGTGTTTAGGAGAGATGGAAATGGCATGGCTCGTGGGTTTTACACAGTTCTGATTGAGAAAAAGAATGAGCCAATCACAGTGGCAACAGTGAGAGTTGAGAAAGACTTAGCTGAGATCCCTTTGGTAGCTACACTACCTGACCACAGGAAAAGTGGAATGTGCAGAGTGTTGATGGTTGAGTTGGAGAAGCAAATGTCTCAGATTGGAGTTTATAGATTGGTTCTACCGGCTATACAAGAGGTTCTAGCCACTTGGACTCAGAGGTTTGGGTTCTCAGTAATGGAAAGCTCGGAGAGGCTAAAGCTAGTGAGACATGGTACACTCGATTTTCTTGGTACAACTATGTGCCACAAGTTCCTTCCGAGGGAAAGAGAAGATTCAACAGGAAAGTCAAGCCTCGTAGATTAAGAAGTTTTGATTTGATGTGAAAAATCGATTATATTTGATATATAAATATCTTGTACTAAATTGTTATCTGCAACCTATCATATATAATGTTTATCGTTTGGAATATATTCTTTCTAAAAATCTGCTATTAAAATATTTTAATAATAAAATATCAAATCATAAATAAATAAAAACGAAACTAAAATATTACGAGTTATATACTACCAGTAATGCATTAGAAATTTGTTAATAGATTAGAGTGACAATTTTACCAAAAAAAAAAAGATTAGAGGGACAATTGTTTTTGAATAACAGCCCCTAAGTTTGTCATTCTAATATTCCTACTATATTTACGACAATTCCTCTTTTTTTATGAACTAAATTTGTTATAATTTAATTATTATTCTTAATATAGAATTAGAATGTAAAATCATTAACGTGGACAAGTGATTTAGTGGTAGTGATTATTCCATAAATCTTTAGACACCCGTGATTCCTCCTCGATACAAAGAGAAGAAAAAATAGATTTTAAAATATGAGTTTCGAATATGGATCGAGTCTTGTCGATCCAATCATAGTAATGTTAACAAAAAAAATGTAAAACCATTAAATGACATTTAATTATATATAGGATACGCGATATGATTAAGTACATGATTAAGATTCTTAAGATTAAGGGACATTCAGATGTACAGTGAAACCTCTACAAATTAATAATGTTGGGGCTACACTAAAACTACATTTTTTATATTAATTTATAAAAATTATTAATTTATTGATATACTAATTGAAATAAAAACTCAATTTTGTACCTAAGAGTTCTATTAATTTATAGAAGTTAACAGTGAATCGAATGTTAATGTAAAGAGGTTGTTATGTACATGGGATATGAGATATTTATATATACTATATCGAATTATTCAAATATTTGTTGACTTTTAATTATATATAATATATGATATATTTCATAAATACTCTTCCTACATATGTAATACGTATACAAGATATTCTTAAAATAATTAAGGGAAAATTAAGTAAGTAACATGTATTCAAAAACTAATTAACTAACTAACATAGTATTTTTGTATTTAAGAAATTAACAGTGGGGTCCAATTGTGTTAAGACTAATTAGTCTTTGGATTGAAAAAAATTGGATGGTCTACCTTCTCTTTCTTATATATCGAAATCCAAAAATAAATTGGTGAGATTTTTTGTTTTTGTGAGTTTACACTCTGCAACAATTATATGGGTTTCATCAATTATGTTGAAGAAGAGTGATTTGTTGGGTTTCTTGTTCGATTTTCAGAAAAAATCGAATTGGTGAATTTTTTTCTGGAATTTTTCAGTATCAAGTTGTAAATTTGCAAGAGACGGTTTGAATTTTTATATTCCATCACGGAATCAAAACCTTGTAGTAGGATTGTGATTTATTTGGTGTTTTATGGAGATTCTAGCTTA
>OVBA01005581.1:0-19528 GCA_900406435.1 Lepidium aucheri
TTGTGAACCTTAGGGTTCGAATATGAAATTGTGATTGAAAATGTGTGAGTTTGTGACCGTGGGCTAGATTAGTCTCGTGTTTGGTAATAGGTTAAATGGAACCCTAGAATGGTTAGGTTGAATGGTTGATTGTGAAAGGANGGTCAAAATTATGATTGAGAACCGTGTGGTTCGGATTTTGTGACTTGCGAACCTTAGTGTTCGGACTCTGTGATTTTCGAACCCTAGTGTTCAGACTCTGTGACTTGCGAACCTTAGTGTTCGGACTCTGTGTCTTGCGAACCTTAGTGTTCGGACTCTGTAACTTGTGAACCTTAGGGTTCGGTTCTGTGACTTGTGACATGATAATGAAATTGCTCTGGACTTAAAGGTTACTTTGGCTGATCCAGAAGTACCCTGGGTAGTTAAGCTAATCGATAAGTTAACCCTGAAATCATGATTGTTCTTTGGTTTTACTTGATTTGTTATTGAATACGTGTTCTGGTTATAGCCTAGTGGGACAGGATGACCGAACCACTAAGCAATTCTTTTGCTTATTCAATCTGCATGATTCTAGGTAATGACTCGACCAATGATCGAGAAAGTGGCTAATAGGAGCGAGGCCAAGGCGGGACGGAGAGGAAGTGGATTTAGGGATGAGATTTGGGAGTTTTATTTTATGTTATTTGAAAATGAACTTGATGCTAGAACCACTTTCAATTTGTTAAGTTATCACTTGGTGTAATTGAACCTTGCACTTAGTTATGAATAAGAATGGAACCAAGTTTTTATGAATTGCTTGGGCTTGTCACATCTTTATAATCGAATTTTGACTTAGTGAATAATGGAACATAAATTGGTTAAATGTTTGATCTGCCCAAAATCAAAATAGAAAGTGTGGTACGCGAGTTTAATGATTTGGGGTGTTATAGTTATCCCAAGTTCTTTTTCTGGTAAAGGAGTATTGTATCACAAGTTAATAACGAGACAAAGACATGCGTACGAACTCTGAAGTCCTAATTCTTTATTTATTTATTTAGAAACACTTTAAAGTGGTTAAAAGTATAAAAGTTGAACAGTTTCTCTCTCCTCTCTTCTCTCTCGTTACATCCCACCGCCAGCGTCGCCGATCTCCCTTTTCCGGTGGTCGGCGGTTCACACCGCCACCAAAAAAGGAAAGCCACTATTTACAGCATCTCATCGGTTATCTTTTTGTTGGTACCTGCGTCCCGATGCGCCGTAGATCTAGAATTATGTCTTCTTAATTTTTCTCCACCGTAGTCGTTGGTGATGTGGTGTTGCCTTTGCTCTTTCTTTACCCCTATCCATGTGAGATTGGTGGTTTAGGGTCAGATCTGTGATTCCCAAGAGTTTCTTTGAAGCTTCTTGGTTATCTCCTCCATCATTCATTGATTGAAGTTCATCTTCTAGTTAAGTATTTCTATGTTTTAATAAGGTATGTTTTAATAAAGTTAGTCTGGTATGTTGTTGGTGTTTCTTTTTCTTAATCGGATCGTTTCCTTCATCACTCACTGATGAGTCGATTAAGAGGCTCTTTTAGTCTCCTCCACAAGAACCAAAAATCAGATTTGGACGAGATTTGATGAGTTGTTGCTTCTTCACAACCAACAAAATTTCAAGGGAATGAAGCACATTGATATTAATGTTTCATGTCTATTTCAGTCACAAGTAAGGAAAAGGAGATCAAAAATTGCAATGAAGCTAAAACTCATGTTTATTATTCATTGTAATTGTGACTTTTGATTAAGTTTAATCACTCTGTAACCAGTCCTGTAATCAGTATTTTCTAATAAAACATTTCAGTTCGGGAAAAAAAAGTATAAAAGTTTGATTCCAAATATTTGTATTATTGCGTCTTATCAAATTTAATATGTATCGAATTTTATCGACGTTAACAAAAACAATAACCATTTTTTTTGCAAAATAATACAAAAGCACACATTTACCTTACTAAGAAGAATCACATAATGCCGAGGACAGGTAGTCCAGTGGTAGTGGCCATTTTACAAATCCTCAGGCACCCGGGTTCGAGTCTTCTCAGATGCAAGGAGAAAGAAGAAAAAATTTTTAGAGTTTGGGCTTTACTATGGATCGGATCTTGTCGATCCAACTATAGTAAAGTTGACAAAAAAAAAAAAAAAAAAAATAAAANAGAATCACATAATCAATTCACTTTGATAATCTGCTGCAATTAACTTTAGAATGACCCTTTTATGTGCCCTAATTATTAAATAATTGCCCGATTTGGTGTATCAAAAGATCAAAGTAAAGACAACGATTCAAATCTTTCTCTCTTCTCACATCCTTACTTTACGTAATTTTGTTTGTTTATAGTTCCTATACAGTGCGTTTCCGCTTCGATCTTTTGCTTCTTCGTTGGCCAACGTTAGGAATTGGTTTGCTTGTAGTGGAAGCTAACGCGCCTTCACGAGCTTCTTCTTCCTCATCATCCGAACCTTCTTCTGATTCAGACTGAAGTTCTAGCGGTTCAACTGTATCTTTGGCAGCCGCCTTGTTCTTCTTGCTGCGCCTTTCTTGGTCTTTTAATTGTCTAAATCTGTTGTATAATCAATATACATTTGTCGGGAAATTGACAAAAACACTTGATATAAGACAAATAAAATCTCCACTAGAAACTTGATTTACATACCTTTCGCCAGCATCGTCAGGCTGAGCAATAGATCTCTTTGCCCGTCCCGCACTTATTATCCTGCTTGCGTTTTCATCGATAGCAGGCTTTGCACCACCTAGTTTACGCAGCCATACTTGTTGAGCTGTGCTAAGTACATTATTTGTGAACCTAACACCATGGGATTGTTTAACATAAGTAGCAACGTAATAACAAAGAGACTCAATCCTACCAATATACACTGTACAATCATATTGTTGTCGCATAATGTGGTCACAATAGATGGGAGGTTCCTTAATCTAACAACAAGCTTCGCATACCTATAAATTCTAACCTGTCTTATATACAATTTGAGAATGTAGCCATCTAGGTAGTCTATTTACATGTGTAGATCAAGGGCATAACTAAAGAGGTTAGATGATAGTTTCAAGGTAAGAGAGACCAACCAATAGATAGATAATCCTGATGGGACAGACAATGCAAAGTAACCGATCATGAGTGGAAGAAACTTGAAAACAAGAAGCGTATTCTTCTGGGCAGGATCATCTGTCTGACAAAAGAAATGAAACTCAGCTTAAACCAATCATATCACGTTATTTTAGTTAGCGGAAAAATGAAAGAAGCTTGTGCTATTTCTCACTTGAGGAGGCTTCATAATTTCCATTGACACGTACTGGGAGACAATAAGGAGAACAGGTAAAACAAGATATGCGGCAGTGTCATACCATCCCAGTGGTGGATGCCCGTCCTGCACCATGGAAAGAGATTAGACACCAGTAAAATACGGTTGATTGCACAACACAGATTCAGTTGCATGAAAAGTTAAGAGTTTAGTATAAGATAACTATCACATGAGAAATTGTACTCATGTGCAGGTTATCGTGAATTGTTAGAGACTGCTTTTATTTTTCTCTCATTACCACAAAGGGAAAGAGCCAAGATATGCCGGAACCACTTTGCCGAGCAGCAATAGATGTTGGTCCACCTAAAGAGGGAATCCAAAAGAAACCTTCTGTGAAAAGCCCCTGCAACAGTAAGCACAATTAGAACGAAACAAAACGTATAGCAAACCTAACAACAAACTTATCTGGTCTCTACCCAAACAAATGATTAAGGAGACATTGAGGCATATCATGTACCTCGTTGGCCACATTGGAGAGAGCTTGGTATAGACCAATCCAAACTGGTATGGTGGCTAAGGTTGGTAAGCAACCTAACATAAAAAGACCACAAAATATTGAATATAATAAGCACAAAATGAGGAATAAAAAACTGGCATATAACCATAACTAATTAACTAGTACTTACAAAAAGCATAACTTCTAGATAAGTACCTGCCAATGGATTTACACCAGCTTGTTTATACAAACGTGACGTCTCTAGTTGTATTCTTTCCTAGATATAGAAAAACAGAACACAATTGTCAAGATTCAATCGTCCACAAGTAATTCATCTTCTAGCCAAAAAGATCACCTGATTTCCTGCATATCGTTGCTGAATCGCTTTAATCTTCGGTTGAAGATTTTGCATTGCGAGTGTTGATTCAACCTATACAGAACGCAAAAAAATCCTAAGCCAAAGGGATTCCAAAACAAAACATAATCTATTGACAGTCACACATAATCTATTCTCACTCACCTGTTGCTTAGTCAAAGGATAGGTCGCTGCTTTGACAATAATCGTAAGCAAGATAATCGCAAAACCATAAGCGTAAGGAACGTGAATTGCTGAAAGTCCATCCTTCAAAATCTAAAAATCCAATACACAAATGTTCAGCTACAAAGACGATATTCAGAAACTTTTGTTTAAATATACACACAACACAGAGATCGTTAATCAGATGCTTAAAACTTACCTTAAGCACCAATTCCATTCCATCAGATATGAAACCAAACCAACCACCACTCTTCTGCACGGTGGAATCAGTGGATACGGCGGAATCAGCACCGACGACAGCGGCGTCGGCAACGGTATAGAGAAGAGACTCCGCTCTAGTCAGAATCGCTCCGATGTCTACCGATGAGTCCAAGCCATGGAAAGGAGGAATCTCGTTCAAGCTGAAGCGTACGGTAGTAGCAGTACTGAAAAGCTTATTACTCCGGTATGGTAAAAATTGAACGCTAGCTCCTCCATAGTGACGGGAAGAAAAAGACGACGGTTTAATCAACGGGGAACCGAAGAACGACGAAGGAGACGAGACTAGAACTCTCGCCATTAGAGAGGTCCCTGAGCAACGATGTGAGGAGAAGAAGATAGAGATTTTATATTTTTTATTGTTTTTGTCAATTTATGGATTATCTTTTTGAAAATAAAATGGAAGAGAAGAGACGAAGCTGGCGATCGCGCGTGGTGGAGATTGCCTCCAGTAACGGAAGCCCATGTGGCACTGTATCCAGCGTGGAATATATATCGGTGCTTTCAATAATTTGGGCTTGTTAGGCCTATAATGCTATAATATATTGAGTTCATTTTTTAAGAGCCCATATTAACAAAAACAGTATAATAGGCCTAGCGTGTCATTGGTCTATTGAGAAGGCTTTATGCTTTGTTTATAAATTACAAAATCAGGCATACTTTTTTTAGTTATAGAAATTAGGAGGGAAACGATCCACGCTTTTCTCAAAATTATATTATTACCGTTGAAGAGAGAAATTTTTATCGCAGATAGGGAGAGAAGCAGAGATAGCGATAGAGAGAAAAATAAGAATAGGGAGTGAGGCTACCGTAGGGACCATAGCAAATCTAGTGAGAAAAGAGAACTGAGACATAGATGATTTGGATGATTATGATCATGACTGTGATAGATTCCAATTCTAAAGAGAAAATTTTCTCTTTTAAGAACATACCAATTGTATGATTAAATGATTCACATGTCTAGTTAGCACAGTTCATACCTTGTCTTGCTTTTGTTTTCTGTGATTTTTTTTCTGATCTTGATATTCGACTTTAAGATTAGTTCATTAGTGGAATTTGTTGATTAGGTTTTGTCAAGCTAGATAGAGATGAGCATAACTCTGGTCTTGTCTAAGATTTTGAATGCAACTTAAGTTATTCTTTTGTCTTTTATTTGTGTGTTTTAAATTGTCTACCCTGTTGACACTTGTATGGATTTTTTCCTGCATCAAGAAGTGGTTAGAGCAACTGCGAAGTGTAGAAAAGGTATGTTGTGGTTGTTATATAGTTTTTCTCAAATCCTTTTGTTGTTTTTGATAATTATAGTCATAGAGTCACATTGTTATTTTTTTGTTTAGTGTTCCCAATGCAACCAGAAATATAATATAGCCTAAAGATGTCTAGAAAATCAATTCATGCATCAAGGGTTGCTGCAGTAGATGATGAAGCACAAAAGGTCATGTATTGAGTGTTTTTTTTATGAAATACATACATTATAGCAAAATTTGGTAATGAAGATCTGATACTATTCTTTATTTATATAATCCACAAAGTATCTCATTTCTCGAGGCCAAGTTAGTAAAGAACATGTAAAAGTTAGTACGACTATGGTAACATCTGTGCTATCATTACTTTGTTGACTTGAAATGCCATCTTTGCATATTTCGGTTTCCTCTGTTGACCGAAGTTTCTACCTAAAAACAAAGCATTAAAAAGTTTGGTTATGCAAACAAAACAAAGTCTTGTAAGTAGAAAAGAAGCCACAAAAGGAAGAACGACACAAAGTAGGATGAAATAGTGAGAAAACAGAAAAGTATCTATATGCAACATAAAGTAAATACTAGCCTGCCACATAAGACACATCATGGACTCCATCTGGTTATGAGCCACTAGATCTTTTATAAAAGCTAGTATCTTGCCTCTCATTAGCTCAAGAAATTCTTGGCATCAAACCGTGGAAGATCACATTGAGATGGCTTCGATCTTGAGTTCTCATGTCCCTTGTCAAGTCTTTCATTTCCCTGACAGTTTTGCATCTGTTTCAAAAGAGGACAAGAATTGATCAGGTACGACAGTCCCCTCTGATCATAAAACCAGTTACCATGATATAGATCACACTCTGCAAATATAGTCAAAATAAATCATAAATTGATTGGGTAATCAGTTAATGCTGTTATGAGCTTAGTTCTGTATATTTCTTTTATATCATTCAAAAGAAGATTTCCACAAGTACTTAGACCTCTTTATGTCTTCATAACTAGTCATCTACGTGGGTTAAGCAATGTTTTTTACATGTCACACACACTGCAAGTTGGAGTAACAAAGAACCTCAATGGAGAAAAGTGGAAGCAGAGCTACGATTAGAAGTTAATTAGCTTAAGAAGGTACACTCTGATTAAGAGTATATTCTTAGTTGGTCACTCTTAACATACTGCTTTAAGCCTGAGCTGATTGTGATAGTTTTGCTTATTCTATTAATTTGTATCATTTAGAAACCTGAGTTTGACTAAAAGTTTCCATTTATTTTTCCTCTGACTTAAGATTACCTCTTGATGTTTTTTCTTTTATTTCTAGATTTTTTTTGTGTAGATAGCTAAATGGAAAGTACGACTATGAGTAAGACTTAGTAAAGAACATGTAAGAACAACCAATAAATCAGCGTTTATCAATAGAAAGAGGTCTCATTAACGAGACAGAGAAGAGAGGCACAAGCGATTTTCAAGGAGCCACTCTGAACGCATCATATAATTTAGAATAACATCCATAATAAAATCAAAGTTTCTTATTCTTTTTTTGAAATCAGAATCACAATAAACAAAACTCCAAATAAACAAGGAAAGAGAACTTATTTCGAAGTTGGATGAATTACTTTTAAGTATTTGAACTAACTAATTATATCGAGTTGTCCATATACTTTCAGCAATATTGTTTGGATCCCAGACATATATGCGTCTCCTGTAGGTTCATAATGCGTAGTTTCGGCATCTTGTTCATCACTTCAATCAAAAAGTTTTAATATGTGTTCTTCCATCCTTTCATACTCTTCAAAATCATTATCAGTATTAGTTGATGCACGTATAAAATTATGAAGAGCCATGGTTGCTATAACAATATTTCATTGTGTTTGAAGATTATAATGTGCCTTATTTTTAAGAATTCGCCACTTTGCCTTCCACACACCAAAAATATGTTCAATCACTGAGCGTAAAGATGAATGTCGTTTGCTAAACATTTTGCTTGCACAATTAGGTGGTCCTTCACCCCACCGATGTGGATGGTATCTCGTTTTTCGATATGGAGCTAAATAACACTTCCTATTTGGATATCCAGAATCAAAAAGAAAAAACTTTCCTTCAGGAGGTCTCAGAAAGAATGTATCTTCTTGTGCACAATAGGTGAGAACTTTTGTATCATGTGCTCTTTCAAGAGTGCCAACATAAGCGTATATAACTCCATATCAAAATTGCAAATCGCAAGAACACTCATCGAAGGAAACTATTTTCTCACATTCCAATATTTTTCTTTTTGATCACTTCTAACTCGTACGAGCACATATATGCCATCAAGAGCTTCACTGCAACCAGTAAAGAAAGGATAATATCTTTTATCAGCTGATAACCGATTATTTATCTGTTCAAACTCTTCTTGTTGAGGCTTGATATTATCTTTTTATAGAAGAAGGACAACATCCAATACTTCCATAAATTTTTTGTTTACTGTCTCTTGACTGCGTTGGAAGTTTTTCACAATTTGTCTTTGTATTTCATCATGACCAAGTATTTCTAAAAACATTACCACTGCCTCTTCCACTGTGCATTCATGTGATGCTTTAAGGTTATAATCATTCTTCAAAGCATCGCATAACCGCATGTAGGTTTCTTGATTCATTCGCATAGTTTTATAGCATTCCTTATCAGAACCAGTAATCATTTGCATAGTATGATGTAATCTATGACCTCGATCCATTCTCATCA
This sequence comes from Lepidium aucheri, assembly GCA_900406435.1. Classification (NCBI taxonomy): domain Eukaryota; kingdom Viridiplantae; phylum Streptophyta; class Magnoliopsida; order Brassicales; family Brassicaceae; genus Lepidium; species Lepidium aucheri. The sequence goes on from OVBA01005581.1 coordinate 8,497, forward strand.
ATTGTCTATCACAATATGGATCTTGTCGTTCACACTAAACCATTAAGCAAACTACAACAACCATATCTTTATCATAAATTATTGCTATCTCCTACCAAAAATAGAGAAACGAAAGATTAGTTATCATAATTGCCTAAAAAATTGGATCGCATGTTTAGCCATAGAATAAAGAAAATTATGACCATAATCACGTAAACTAGAAAGTTGATATAGAATCAAATATCTAAAAAAATGTATTGGCAAGAAAATTCAATCAATCACATAAGTTCATGATTAAAAACTTAAAGCAAAAGGTAATTCTAACAAATACCATGAAACACATACAACTTTTTTTTTAAAAAAAATCTTTAACTCAAATCTTTAACTAGAAACTATAATGGTCTAGTTCTTTTTTCCTGTAACCCTTTCCAAATAATTAATCTTTTGTTGTTCTGTCGGTAAAATCATGAAAATCTGATGACTATTCTCATTTGCAGCTAGGTAATCAAGAGATGCCCAATACAACTCGCCATCATAATCCAGTGTAGACATTTTTTGCAACTCTTCATTGCATATAGCGCTACTAAATGGGTTGAACTAGGTATATGCTTTCCTCTCTGCTGACCAAAATCTCTCTTGATTTTCTAAGGTACTTGTGATACGTTTCCGATGGTCTAAGCTAGGTCTTTTCCATGACGATCTTGATTTGCTAGATCTCTCTTGAGACTTGCTAGAAACATGTGATTGTGGTTTTTTGTTGGCTGTCTCCATGTGATGATATTTCTTCATTTCTACTTCTTCAATTTCAATATCTTGAGACAACTTACTAGTTCCATAATGGTGATGCCAACCTTCACTTACAGAAATTGTAACTTCTTGGTATAAATTATCAAGGAGTTGAATATCACGTAATGGATACTGACGAACTCTTGAAGCTTCGGGATAAGCATGCAATATTATAGATATTAATTAAGATTAAAAATATGTTTATAAGGAAATTCTTAAGAAAGTATTTTTTTCTTGTAAATATTACCTAAATAAGTAGATCACACCAGTCAGTGGTCATGTATAATTCTCCGAACTTATTAAATCCAAATATGTGGCATTCTTTGTGACACTTTTGTAAAGACCATATTTTTTTCTTAGATGTTCTAGCTGAATTTTGAACTTTTTCCAGGTGAAATCCAAACCAAATCCTTTAAAAATTATGGCTGTATGTTTTGTCTCCCAACTTCATTAAAACATATACCTCTCCAATGTCCTTTATCTTTTTCATGGTTAGCTAACACTAGCATCTCATGACTCATATCATGTGTCTACATAAACTTTGTCTAAACCAATTATTATATGTAAGTATTTAAACAATAGAAGAATAAAACAAAAGGTTCAACATATATTAATACCTTCATAGTTTGTTGCATTGTTGGTTGCACATTGTCTTATTGGCTCGACATCTTGTAAGGTAAGCTGAAAAAAGTTCAAAATATTAAGAAATTAGGATTAAGGTGGAAACAAAAAAAAGAAAAAACAAAGCTTATTGATTACAATTTATGGCATACATTTTATTAAAGCATATGTTCAAAGCATACGTTTTATCAGTGAATTAAGTTTTGTGTCATGATCGATCAATCAAAATTAGACATATGTATTCTTAGAACAATAAATGCTTTCACAACCAATTAATTAGGTAAATAAAAACAATTCATGGTTTCACAACCAATTAATGGTTTCACTCATCAGTTAATGAATGAACATATAATCGATGATCACTTATCAATTAAACATACATGACAAAACTTTGAAAAGAGTGTTATAGATCCAGAAAACTTACGATGTTGTTCGTAAAACTTTCTGAGCTTCGATATTTTTTGCTCCAATGTCAAACCTACGCTCTTTGTATTTTTCTAACGATCTTTTGTGATTTCTTTTATAAAGATGAATTTAGATTTTTTCATTTCCTCTTTCAATTAGGTTTAAATAACCTAGTTAGGTTAGGTTTAAATTAATTTAAATTAATTAAATTATGAGGGTATAATTGTCTATTTACAAATATTAATACTCTATGCTTAGGAAAAACTCTATTTACGAGCATAGAGCTATTGAACATTATGAAGCCCTTTATGCTCTATTTTACGCTTGGTTAAAATAGTGTTGATTTTCAATTTAAAGTGCTATAAGCATACACTTGGCTTCCTATTCACAGCCTATTACAGAGAATACGACGTTTACAGGATATAAATACATGATATATGTCTCTTGGAAGGATTTAGATCTCGTTTCAGGGTTAGGATGGTAAGGCTTTCCCTTCGAGAGTGGTGGTGTGAATATGGACGCGCAATTCAGTTGAAAATAATAGTAAATCTTCTTTTAAAAATCTATAGTTTGAAAGTTAAAGAATTATATTAAATATTTTTAATATTGTGTACAATATTCTTCTTGATGATGTTTTAACTGATTTTTTTTATGACGAATTGTCAAGAAGAATTTTTTCTGAGTTAAAAAGTGAATGATTGAGCCTTTTTGCCAAATTCATGACTTATTATTCGTAAATCAAAATAGGATATCAAATTTACCTCTAACAATTCGTTTACAGAGCATCACCAACAGAAGCTTTAAAATTATACAATTGTCGTTATCGATAGAAAGTCTTACTCTAATTTCTCATCCTCACACTTCAATTTTTTTACTTTGGTTTTCTCCTTGCTTCGTCTTTTTCTTAAATATGTAATCTTCCTTACTTCATCTCATTTTTGTATAAATTATTATAATCTATTTTCTAGATATAATTAGGATCTATAAAACAAATATTCAAAGTAAAAAATATATTTTTAATTGCACATGGAAAATAAAAATTAATAGAAAAGAGACAGATGTAACAATAATACTGACAGAAGTATAACAAAGTTTAAATGGAATGGTTGCGACAAACGTAATCAAGTTAAAGGTTATGAGAATGAGAAACTTTGAAGGTTCAAATTGTTAGTGACTTCAACTTTCGGATTTTCCATATATTATTTGTTTCATCAAATCTTTTCAAATATATGAGATCATGAAAGTCAAAATTTTATTGAGTTATTCTTTTTTTTTTGTCAACTGAATTATTCTTAAATACAAAGTTTAGTCAATATATATATATATATACATATATGTATTATAGTAAACAGAAAACAATTTAGATAAAATATTGTTTGATTTGTTTCATAATGGTTCATATATCTATTATATATTTTGCTATTTATTGTAATAAAATAAATATCTTGATTTAATTCAATCTTAAAATAGTTGTAGAAATCTCAATCTCAAAACTTTGTGAATATATATGGCGAATGGGGTAAACCTTTTTCACAAAAATATTGTTGTGATATAAAAGCTGCACTGCTCTCTTTCAGTTAGTTGACATCGAATCTGATTCTCACACCACCACTTTTTACTTTTATTTCTTGTCATCATTAGTTTCTTGTACGTTAGATATTAGGGTGATTTACTCAACTAGGGTAGAATTATAGGGAATATGATTTAAATAGTATGAAATTATCGAAAATGACTTAAATATTTTTTTTTTCTTAATTGTCATTTTGCCCTTTTGAGATGTGTAAACAAACACGTAATAACAAAAATGTCATTAATGAATTATGTAATGTCAGCGCGCGCCAATCGCGTAGTTCTTCCGCAAAGCTCAACCAAACTCAACCAAAGCTCAACCAAGCTCAACCAAAGCTCTACCAAGCTCAACAAAGCTCTACCAATCTTAACCAAAGCTCAACTAAGCTCAACCAAAGCTCAACCAAGATCCACCAAAGTCAACCACACCATAATTCACCTTCACAAATCACTGTCAAATAAAAATGACACTAAATTTTTGTAATTAGGAAGTCATTTTGTTAAACACTAAATAACTGAAGTTTTTTCTGTTTAGTATATTTTGGTGGAGTTTGGTAGAGTTTGGTAGAGTTAGTGACGCTAGTGTGGTAGAGCTTCAGAGAGTTATATGGTAGAGTTTGGTTGAGCTCGTCCACTGTATGGTAGAATTTGGTTGAGCTCGCCAAAGAACTCACCGTTGAAAGGTTGATTTGAGTGCTTATTAAAGGCAAAAAGCCCAAGGAAAGTGATGACTTGTTCACGATGTAAAGGTGTGAGACATAATGCTCGAACATGTAGAGCAGACGTCTAATCTTGAACGTCCACCAACCTCTATTATGTTTATTATGTGTCTATACATGTTATGTGTAACACTACCAAACTCGATTATGTGTCTATCCATGTTATGTGTAAAATATCCATATCTATTCAGTTTTAATTTTGTTATGAACAAGGTAATCTTTTGTTAAGTTAATATATTAGCAAATTTTGTAAAAGTTATTGATATACTCTCATAGGACCATCTTGTACGTCATAATAGTATGGTCCTTTGAGATTATTTGTTTGTTAACAAAAGAGAGTTTTATAAAAGCGTATACAAACTCTACCAAGATCTATCAATAAAAAGGTGACTCTACCAAGAACTACCAAGATCTACCAATAAAAAGGTGAGTATACCAAAATCTACCAAGAACTACCAAGATCTACCACTTCGTAAGCAACCCATGCGATGTTGTAATCAATACCCTCTTATCAATGTTTTCCACACGAGGAAGCGGACATGTGGAATTAATTGTCTCTGGTATTGGAAAATCATCCATAACTTCAAGGATGTATTTCATGTGGATAAAAGGGACGGCACAATCTTGCATTTCTTTTAATCCGCGTCCAAGGGCTAAGCACTCGATAAACTTCATCGTGTAAATGCCACAGTCACTAGATTGGTGGTTCACTGGGGTCGCTTCATCCTAGTGATGGTGTAAGCCTTCGCTTTAACCTGTTTCTGCATCTCCTTTAGTAGTATGGTCCTACGAAGATTGGGAATCATCTTGGCGTACGACCTATTTACATAAAAAAAGGAAATCACATTCATAAGTAAGATCAACCAAGCTCTACCAAGATAAACCAAGCTTTACCAAAGATAATCCAAGCTCTACCAAAGATCAACCAAGCTCTACTAAAGAAAAACTAAGCTCTACCATAGATAAACCAAGCTCTAGTAAAAAGATCAAACAAGCTCTACCAAACATCAACCAGCTCTAACAAAGATAAACCAAGCTCTACCATAGATAAACAAAGCTCTACCAAAGATCAGCCAAGCTCTAACAAAGATCAACCAAACTCTACCTAAGCTCAACCAAGCTCAACCAAAGATCAACCAAGCTCTACCAAAGATCAACCAAGCTCTACCAAATATAAACCAAGATCTACCAGTCAGTTGTAGATGAAGAATACCTGACTTAGTCAATCAATACTTGATACGCCACTGCTGAGAGGGCATGATCGTATATGTTAATTGTCTCTTTAACCAAATAAATGACAACCGGTACCCAATGGATATTGTTGATGTTATGAGCAACGTACAATGTGTCAACATCCTAAAACCAGTGCTTATTCGTTGGACACCATGTTGGGGCTCTCCCAGAAAACATTTGTTCATAGATGTGTTCCTGTGAAAAAGAAATAATAAAACACTTCAAAAACAAATCATCCAAAGTCCACCACATTATAAAACATATCTACTAAAGTCTACCACACTATCAAATAAATCTACCAAAGTCTACCACACGTAAGATCAATCTGCCAACGTCTACCACACTATAAAAAGATCTACCAAAGTCTACCACACTATAAACTAGGTCTACCAAAGTCTACCACACTATAAACTCAGTCTACCACACTATAAACTAACTCTACCAAACTCCATTAAACTATAAACTACATTTACCAACCTCTACCATACTATAAACTAACTCTACTAAACTGTACCACATTGTCAAATAAATCTACCAAACTCTACCACACTATAAACTTACTCTACCAAGGTCCACAACACTATAAAATAAATCGATCAAACTCTACCACACTATAAACTAACTCCACCACACTATAAACTAACTCTATCAAACTCCATGAAACTATAAATTACATTTACCAAACTCCACCATACTATAAACTAACTCTACCAAAGTCTACCACACTATAAACTAAGTCTACCGCACTATAAGCTAAGTCTACCATACTACAAACTAACTCTACCAAACTCCATAAAACTATAAACTACATTTACCAAGCTCTACCACACTATAAACTAACTCTACCAAACTCTACCACATTTTAAAATAAATCTACCAAACTCTACCACACTATAAACTTGCTCTACCAAAGTATACTACATAATCAAATAAATCGACCAAACTCTACCATACTATAAACTAACTCCAACACACTATAAACTAACTCTATCAAACTCCATAAAACTATAACCAACATTTACCAAACTCAACCATATTATAAACTAACTTTACCAAAGTCTACTACACTATAAACTAAGTCTATCACACTATAAACTAACTCTACCAAATTCCATCAAACTATAAACTATATTTACCAAGCTCTACTACACTATAAATTAACTCTACCAAACTCTACTACATTGTAAACTAACTCTACCAAACTCTACCACACTATAAACTTGCTCTACCAAAGTCCACTATAATATAAATTAAATCGACGAAACTCTACCACACTATAAACTAACTCCACCACACTATAAACTAACTCTACCAAATTCCAAGAAACTATAAACTATATTTACCAAACACTACCACATTATAAACTAATCTACCAAAGTCTACCACACTATAAACTAAGTCTACCACACTATAAACTAACTCTACCAAACTTTATAAAACTTTAAACTACATTTACCAAGCTCTACCACACTATAAACTAACTCTACCAAACTCTACCACATTGCAAAATAAATCTACCAAACTCTACCACACTATAAAATTGCTCTACCAAAGTCCAGTACACTAAAAAATAAATTGACCAAACTCTACCACACTCTAAACTAACTCCACCATACTATAAACTAACTCTACCAAACTACATGAAACTATAAACTATATTTACCAAACTCTACCACATTATAAACTAACTCTACCAAAGTCTAACACACTACAAACTAACTTTACCACACTATAAACTAACTCTACCACACTATAAACTAATTCTACCCAACTCCATCAAACTATAAACTAGATTTACCAACCTCTACCACACTATAAACTAACTCTACTAAACTTTACCACATTGTCAAATAAATCTATCAAACTTTACCACACTATAAATTTAATATACCAAGGTTCACTACACTATAAAATAAACAGACCAAACTATACCACACTATAAACTAAATCCACCACACTATAAACTAACTCTACCCAACACCACAAAACTATAAATTACATTTACGAAACTCTACCACACTATAAACTAACTATACGAAAGTCTACCACACTATAAACTAAGTCTACCACACTATAAACTAAGTCTACCACACTATGAACTAACTCTACCAAACTCCATCTAACTATAAACTACATTTACCAAGCTCTACCACACTATAAACTAACTCTACCAAACTCCTCCACATTGTAAAATAAATTTAGCAAACTCTACCACACCATAAACTTGCTTAACCGAAGTCCACTAAACTATAAAATAAATTGACCAAACTCTACCACATTATAAATTAACTCCACCATACTATAAACGAACTCTACCAAACTACATGAAACTATAAACTACATTTACCAAACTTTACCACATTATAAACTATCTACCACACTATAAACTAACTCTACCACACTATAAACTAACTCTACAATACTATAAACTAACTCTACCAAACTCCATCAAACTATAAACTAGATTTACCAACCTCTACCACACTATAAACTAACTCTACTATACTTTACCACATTGTCAAATAAATCTACCTAACTCTACCACACTATAAACTTAATCTACCAAGGTCCACTACAGTATAAAATAAATCGACCAAACTCTACCACATTATAAACTACCTCCACCACACTATAAACTAACTCTACCAAACTCCACAAAACTATAAATTACATTTACGAAACTCTACCACACTATAAACTAACTCTACCAAAGTCTACCACACTATAAACTAAGTCTACCACACTATAAACTAAGTCTACCACACTATGAACTAACTCTACCAAACTCCATCTAACTATAAACTACATTTACCAAGCTCTACCACACTATAAACTAACTCTACCAAACTCCTCCACATTGTAAAATAAATTTAGCAAACTCTACCACACCATAAACTTGCTTAACCGAAGTCCACTAAACTATAAAATAAATTGACCAAACTCTACCACATTATAAATTAACTCCACCATACTATAAACGAACTCTACCAAACTACATGAAACTATAAACTACATTTACCAAACTTTACCACATTATAAACTATCTACCACACTATAAACTAACTCTACCACACTATAAACTAACTCTACAATACTATAAACTAACTCTACCAAACTCCATCAAACTATAAACTAGATTTACCAACCTCTACCACACTATAAACTAACTCTACTATACTTTACCACATTGTCAAATAAATCTACCTAACTCTACCACACTATAAACTTAATCTACCAAGGTCCACTACAGTATAAAATAAATCGACCAAACTCTACCACATTATAAACTACCTCCACCACACTATAAACTAACTCTACCAAACTCCACAAAACTATAAATTACATTTACGAAACTCTACCACACTATAAACTAACTCTACCAAAGTCTACCACACTATAAACTAAGTCTACCAAACTATAAACTAAGTATAACACACTATGAACTAACTCTACCAAACTCCATCAAACTATAAACTACATTTACCAAGCTCTACCACACTATAAACTAACTCTACTAAACTCTAACACATTGTAAAATAAATTTACCAAACTCTACCACACTATAAACTTGCTCTACCAAAGTCTACTACACTATAAAATAAATTGACCTAACTCTACCACACTATAAACTAACTCAACCATACTATAAACGAACTCTACCAAATTACATGAAACTATAAACTACATTTACCAAACTCTACCACATTATAAACTATCTACCACACTATAAACTAACTCTACCACACTATAAACTAACTCTACCAAACTATAAACTAACTCTACCAAACTCCATCAAACTATAAACTAGATTTACCAACCTCTACCACACTATAAACTTACTCTACTAAACTCTACCACATTGTCAAATAAATCTACCAAACTCTACCACACTATAAACTTACTCTACCAAAGTCCACTACACTATAAAATAAATCGACCAAACTCTACCACACTATAAACTAACTCCACCACACTATAAACTAACTCTACCAAACTCCATGAAACTATAAATTACATTTACCAAACTCCACCACACAATAAACTAACTCTACCAAAGTCTACCACACTATAAACTAAGTCTACCGCACTATAAACTAATTTTACCAAACTCTATCAAACTATAAACTACATTTACTAAGCTCTACCACACTATAAAATTATTCTACCAAAGTTCACTACACTATAAAATAAATCGACCAGACTCTACCACACTATAACCTAACTCCACCACACTATAAACTAACTCTATCAAACTCCATGAAACTATAAACTACATTTACCAAACTCTACCACGTTATAAACTAACTCTACCAAAATTCTACAACAATATAAACTAAGTCTCCCACACTATAAACTAACTCTATCAAATTCCATCAAACTATAAAGTACATTTACCAAGCTCTACCACACTATAAACAAACTTTTCAAAACTCTACCATATTGTAAACTAACCCTACCACACTATAATTTGCTCTACCAAAGTCCACAACAGTATAAAATAAATAAACCAAACTCTACCACACTATAAACTAACTCCACCACACTATAAACTAACTCCACCACACTATAAACTAACTTTACCAAACTCCATGAAAATATAAACTACGTTTACCAAACTCTACCATATTATAAACTAACTCTACCAAAGTCTACCACACTATAAACTAATTCTACCAAACTCCATCAAACTATAAACTACATTTACCAAGCTCTACCACACTATAGACTAACTCTACCAAATTCTACACATTATATAATAAATCTATCACTACCACACTATAAACTTGCTTTACCAAAGTCCAGTACACTATAAAACAAATCGACCAAACTCCACCACACTATAAACTAACTCCACCTCATTATAAACTAACTCTACCAAACTCTATGAAACTATAAACTACATTTACCAACTCTACCACATTATAAACTAACTCTACCAAAGTCTACCATACTATAAACTAACTCTACCAAACTCCATCAAACTATAAAACTATATTTACCCAAAAAATTAACCAATGTTTACCAAATGACAAACTAAGTATTGAGACTAAACCCAAAAAATTTAAACCCTCAAACTTAGAATACAACATTTACCTTTACAAAATAATGACTTGAATCTCTAGATCTGTAAGTTTGTGGTTAGAAATCTCTTAAACCATTAGAAAAACAAAATCAAAATCATTATACTGGAAACCCATTTTGATTCGGTCAAAAATATACGATTTGGAGATCAAAATTGCAAAACATACATTGTATCACCTTCTATTTGAAGTTTGAAATCGTGAAAATAGAGAAAGACGAAGAAGACGTTGCGAAAAAGAAGAAGAAGAAGAGGAGGAAGAAGAGGAGGAAGAAGAAGAAGAGGAAGAAGAAGAGAAGAAGAGAAGAAGAAGAAAAAGAAGAAGAAAGAAGAAGAAGATTTTTAATGTAACGATTTGTTTTAGTTTTTTAATGGTTATTCTGTAAATAAGTGGACAAGTCAATTTTTTTGTGACTTTTCCCACACCCTTTTTTGTCCTACTTTTTGGAGACTATTTAAGTCATTTAGGTATAGTTGTAGATTAGTTGAGTCATTATTTCTAAATATTATCTAGTACAAAAACAATGAAGTTAATCTAAATTTGTCAATTGAGATTCTATATATATATATATGTATCTATCTACATACATCCCTTACATATATATATATATATATATATATATATATATATATAACCCTT
>OVBA01005582.1:0-19518 GCA_900406435.1 Lepidium aucheri
TATTTTAATTTATTTTGATTTTATTTTAATAAAATTTATTTGACCGTGCACATGTCACGTGTTGAGCCATACACGTGTCACGTTAACGGTTGACTAACGGAGGTAACGATCAACATTGATTTTGGCCAAAAAATAATAGTTCATATATGAAATTTACAATTTTTATCAATAAACTTAGGTTTAAGTCTGACACACAAGTTCATGTATGAATTGGCACGACGGCAAAAGTTTATGTAGGTTTCGGCCGTTTTCCCACTATATAACTAGGAGACTTCACCAATATACTTTTTTAACTTCATTTGAAGTCTACACATAATATATAACCAAATAAAGCCTGCACAAAAACAATATAAGTATCAAATAAACTTAAGAAAAATACAAAAAAAACATGGTTTATATGCATTTTTACAAAATGGACGAAGTAGACTTCTCTTGAACTCTACAAATGAAGTCTGCATTTGAAAAGTAGACATCTCTTGAAGTCTCCTTTAAGAAAAGGCAGACTGCAAATGAAGTCTACTTTAGTACGAGTAGACTTCTTTAGGTTATTTTTGCAATTGACCAAATCTTAACTTTTCGGAGTAGATTTCAAAATGAAGTCTGCATTTGAAAAGTAGACATCTCTTGAAGTCTCCTTTAAGAAAAGGCAGACTGCAAATGAAGTCTACTTTAGTACGAGTAGACTTCTTTAGGTTATTTTTGCAATTGACCAAATCTTAACTTTTCGGAGTAGATTTCAAAATGAAGTCTGCATTTGAAAAGTAGACATCTCTTGAAGTCTCCTTTAAGAAAAGGCAGACTGCAAATGAAGTCTACTTTAGTACGAGTAGACTTCTTTAGGTTATTTTTGCAATTGACCAAATCTTAACTTTTCGGATTTGAAGTCTACTAAAAACGGGGTTAGTTTTGCAGTTGACCAAATATTGACTTTTTGAGTAGATTTCAAAATAAAGTCTACTACTATAGAGTAGACTTCTAGAGAAGTCTACTCGAATTCCCAAGAAAAATACATATTTTAGTAGACTTCTGTTGAAGTCTACTATGGAGTTGACTTATTTTATTTTGTTTTATTTTATTTTATTTTGTTTTTATTTTGATTTATTTTATTTTATTTTGATTTATTTTGATTTATTTTATTTTATTTTATTTTATTTTATTTTAGTTTAGTTTATTTTATTTTATTTTATTTTAGAGAAATTACTAAAAATGCTCCTTTTGAAATGCCATTTTTTAAAATATACCCCCTAATGACCAATTCTCTCTCCAAATTTTTAAGGGAAAGAGTATGTTTTGAAAATGGTATATGCCAATAGGGACATTTTTGAAAATCATTCTTTATTTTATTTTATTTTATTTTATTTTATTGTATTTTATTTTAGAGGAATTACTAAAAATGCTCCTTTTGAAATGCCATTTTTCAAAATATACCTCCTAATGACCAATTCTCTCTCCCAATTTTCAAAGGAAAGGGTATGTTTTGAAAAGGGTACATGCCAATAGGGGCATTTTTGAAAATCCTTCTTTATTTTATTTTATTTTATTTAATTTTATTTTATTTTTATTTATTTATTTTGTTTTATTTTTTAATCTGCATACACGTGTTGACTGTGTCGTTTAACGGTATATTAATGGCGATTTAAACGTTGACTAATGGAATTAATAGTCAATGTAGGTTTTGGCCAAATTTAGAAAGTTCATGTGTGAAATTTGAATTTTTAAACACAAAACTAAAATTTTAGCTCGACCATGAAGTTCATGTAGGAATTGACACGAGAGAAAAAAGTTCGTGTATGCTTTGGCCGTTTTCCCGAAGATGATGTATGCTTTAGTCGGCGTGGTTTGTTTTTTCATCATTTGATATCTTTTTATTAGATAATTTTTTCTTAATTTAATTCCACGCATTTAATGGGTTTGATTCCTCCTATAAATTAAATAGAAATTTTAAGGGTTGGACTAAGATATAAACTGGACCTTGTCAATCTAATTATTGACAAAAAAAAAATCATACAATAAATCTGCCAGAATTCCACATACTTGCAATAAGTCTGCTAGAATCTCGCAGACTTACATTAAATCAGCCTGAATCCCGCAGATTTGCATTAGGTCTGCCAAAATCCCGTAAACTTGCAATAAGTCTGCTAAAATTCTACATAAATTGATACTTGATTGCTGAAATCCTAATTTAAAATATTGTGGTTAGATTTTTACCTAATTCTCCATAGACAGTGAATCTTAATTGTTAAAACTCTAATTTGATTTCTCTTTCACCATGATATCCCCGACATACTCCCAAAATTTTGTAGATCATTAATTATGAAATTGTTAAACAGTTTTCAATTCAAATTGTATATATCATAATAATAATGGGTTATTCCTCATCTCCATCCTAAATTTTAAACTTATCCAAATACTAACCGTTTTTAGAAAAGGTTAATTAAGGGAAAAAAGTAGATTATATCAGTAATGTTTTTTTAAAAGGGTTAATTTAACAAAAGTGGGTTATTGTAGTAAATTTCTCTATTATCTATGTAAACTTTTTATTTTTTGGGTTTCTGAACTCGTTTCAGTAATATTATTTATCGAAAAAAAACTATGATCATTACATTTCTTCATTCATTAAGTTTTCTTCCACTTGCAAGATTTTTGGGTTGAAAGAGGTGGATCAGAAATCGATCCATCGAGAATTCGGTTTGCGACAACCATATTAGCGGTTTCAGTATAATGTATACCATCCCAACTTATGAATTTGGTTGGATTTTTGCATGAAGAACTATAAAGTTCTGTTCCATTTGGAAATATTGTCTTTCCACATCCCATTCCTCGAGCAATAGCCCCAACGCAACAATAAGCAAACGGATCCACAAAACCTGTCAATTAGAATTCGATTAAATGAAACTAAAGAAAACCAAAAAATTACGAGACTTTGGTTTTGATTGGTTATTTCTTGGTTTAGTGCTTACCGAGGTTCTTTTCTTTGGTGATTAAGTTGTATTTGGCCGAGTAGACATCAACATAAGTAAAGACAGAAGAATGTAACTCTTTGTTTAATTCAGAGACTTTGTTTTTGAGTTGTTTGTTGAACTCAATCGCCACATTGTTTAGAGGCTTCAAACAACCATACCGATCTCGCGGTGCAGCCGGAAATGATTTTAGAATGTATGGTAAACATCCAGTTGGTCCGGTGTTATGGATTGAGAAGAATCTTGCTCCTTCTTTGTACAAAATCTAAGAAAAAAACATATAAATCATGGTTAGAGTGATAGATCTTATATCAAACTTAGCAATTAATTAGATGTTGTTAAGGTTTTTTCAATTTGGTGGTTTACGACTTAGCTAATGGTCCTAACATCAGAAGTTTATCTTCTCTCCACTATATAGGATGTTATCTATATATGAGATTTTCTTGATCGAATTATTGACAAACTAAGAAAATTAGATGCTCACTTTTAAGGCTATACTGAAGTTTTCAATGATTCCAGGTAAAGTTGTTATGAGTTGTTCCTTTGTCATGTTTTGAAACCCGATTGCAATATCGTTTTGGCCGATATCAAATATATAGAGAGCTTTTGAGAAATCTTTGGGCCGTGCAAGAACTCCTTTGCAGAATGGAGATTTTCCTGAGGTCAAAAAGTGAATCTTTAACACAAAAGTTGATGCTTGTATTAAAATTAAATTGGGGTTTGGTGATTTATATGATTTAACCGGATTAACTTACCTATGGTTTGGTTGTAGAGAGACAATGTACGAGTCTTGAAGTGAATGAATTGGGACACTTGAGTCCCAAGATGGAATGGGCTAAAACAAGCTACCGTCGGACGGATGCAAGAACCACCAGTCGCAAAGTTAGCTCCATGCCGATAGTTAGCTCCAACGGAATCCAAGTATGGTGTTAAATAAGGCAGTGTGAGATTTTCAGCTGCGAAAAAAAATTATGAGAAGAGATATCTGATAAAATTAGAACGATACAAACAAAATTAGCATAATCCTTTTCCGAAAAAATTAAAAATATCGAAAGAATCATGTTTATACCACGTGATATTATTAAGGATTTAAAGTTGGGTTATGAATCGAGTTTAGTAAATCTTGAGGATAAAATTTCGAAAATTTAAACAAAAAATAGGCCAATATCTGAAATGTATATCCACAATATTTTCTATGATAGTTTCTTAGTTGTCGAGAAAATTTAGAACAATTTTTACTTCGGAGGATGAGAAATGTACAGAGTAGACATTTAATTACTTGATCAAAGACACTTAATTATAATTTTTATTTTTTTGCTAAAAATTAGATCGACAAAGTCCAATCTATAACCTTAAATCCACTCCTAAAACATTTTTCTTTGTATCCACTAATTATAGTGGGAAAGAGTTAGATCTCTGATGCTAGATTCATTAACTCAATCGTCCTAACAACTAGATAAAAAAAAATTTCGGCAAAATCGTAATATTAGTTGTATGAAGTTGCACAATCCTTACGCTAACACATTCTCTATTTTCCAGATTTTGTCTTTCCAAAAATAGTAAATCAATGTAGTTTAATTTGTTGAATAGGCATAGTTCTTGAATTCAGAAAAGTAAAACCACAAAGAGTGGAAAACTAAAAAAGGAAAAAGATACTTACTAATGAAATCTATAATGAGACGGCCATCGGAATGTCTTCCGGCGGATCTTCCAAAAAAAGCAACTCCGTTCGGTGGAGGAACCTCTCCGATGGCCGCAGAGATAGCTCCGGTATCGGAATTCGAATCTCCAAAGTTATAAACCACCGGAAAATTGCAACTACTCGATACCGCAGATAACTTAATCGTGAAGCACAAAAGAAAAACAATAATTACAAAAGTCATTTTAGAAGTATCCATGTTAAGTGAGTCGATGAAGAGCTTAGTATATATAGTTTCGTATTTATTGAAGTCGAAGTCGTCGCTTCACGATGTATATGGCACCAAATAGATTATAAAATAAAGGTAAGAGAGTATATGAGACTTATATAATCACCAAATAGATTATAAAATAAATTGGTATTAAATTTGTATTAGCAAGTTGTTGATGTAGTCACGTGGGGATGAATGGGCACTTTGCTTTTGACTATTTTTGCAGTCAATTTATATGATTTTGTATATCAAAACTAGAAAATTCAATGTCAAGATGCACTTATAAATATGTGTTTTTGATATTTGGATAACTAGATGAGTTAATTTCCCAAATAATATATGTAGTCCAATATTTTTGAATATAACCATTTTATTTTGAAATAGAAGAATTTTACTATTTTAACTATAGTACTTAACCTCAAATTCTTCCAATCACGAATCTTACCATTTTAACTATAGTAAATAACCTCAAATTCATCCAATTACGTTGTCAATGTGGCAAATGTGACATAAGTTACTGAGTTTGTTCCATACTATATATTTTATATAGTATAGATAGGTAAAGCTGGGTTTGCTCTTGTTCAAGTTTATAATAAAATCAGATGAAAGGAAAAGAAATTTATGAATCCTTTAAAAAACTTCTCTATAAATATGGTACAATAAATATTATTGGTTCTTAGTGACAAAGAAAATTATTAAAGGTAGGCTTCACGGAATATTTTGAATTCGATTTTGATCGATTTCTTGATAAAAAGAAATATGATCAACTGTAGTCGGACTGGGCACTAAATACTTTTCTAGAGATTTCCTCCAAATGAAATTTTATGGCTCGAATCTTTAGTATTCTCATTTCGGTAAAGGTGGTCGAACTTATAGGATAACTATTTCTCACTTGTCCGACTGTTGCTGAGCAGTTTATGGATATCGAACGGGTCACTCTAGAAGATAATTTTAATGTGGCTAAAAATCAAAAAAAAACTAAAAGCATCTATTGTCTAAGATTCTCCCGATGTAAATCAAGCATGTTTTACATGAAGAAGATGGCCTTGACCTGTAAATGAACCTTTACAGGAAGAAGATGGCCTCTAAAATATCTTTTATACCATGATCAAAGTGGGTCCTTATTACTTAATATTTCCATGTTTCTAGTATGTCCCAGGTTTTTGTTTTCACTTATCGAAACATCTAAATTTAGAGATCGAGTTCAACTGCCTACAAAATTTATGTAGAAATTTGCCTAATAGGTCATTGTGCCCCAATATTAAAGTTGACTGAAAAAAAAAATTGTTATAGGCTCATTGAAATATTTTATCTCCTTGACATAAATTTTTTTTATTATGGGCCTCTTAAAAAATTTAGTATTGTCCTTTCAAAAAACTTATGGGCTCTCCTAAAAGATTATAGATCCTTTTTCTATGGGTTTGGAGCCGTTTCTGTTTGCCGTAAGCCCAACCAATCCTTTGACAATATTGTTTCCACGGTAGGGTAATGTATGAACAACATGTTAAAGACATATCACAAACTAACTATATTACCCCCAACTATGTAAACAAAAACAGTAATAGACTTCATATACTATCAAATCTATAAAACAATTGTACATAATAACCATTATATGTATAATATTGAAGATTACAGTAAACCAGTATTTCAATGATTCAGTTTTATGAAATTTATTGATTTCTTTTTTGTTAAAATTCATGAAATTTAATTATTTGATAAAAGAAAATTTATTATGTTTTTTTTAATATATATACTAGGATTTAACCCACACTATAGCGTAGAATTTGATTATTTTTTCAACCCGTATTTATTTGGTTCTTACATCTGTGTTGATATTTTGTATTCCGAAACTCGAACTGAAATCAACCCAAACCAAACCTGACAAAATACCTTTTTGGATCTTCAATCTATATGTTTAAGAAACCGAACCTAATCCAAACCGGAACTAAATAAAGAACCAAATTTTAGAGTTTTTTAATTAAATTTTTAATTTTTATATAAAAATACTCGAACTCGAACTCGATCTTGATCTATACATAACTAAATTCTATCAGAGAAATCTATGTATCCTAAAACCTGAACGTAAACCCGAACCGGAACTAATAAGAAACCAAATTTTAGAGTTTTTAACTAAATTTTTTGTAAATTTTTAATTTTTATATAAAAATAGTTGAACCAAAACTCCATTTATACCGAACCAAACTCTATCCGAGAAATAAAAATATCCGAATAAATCTTAAATCAAATAACCAAATATATAGCTAATATATTTTTATTAAACTTTTTAAGGATTTTTTCTATTAAATTATTATTAGTTTTAAATTATATATAAAAATTTACAATAAAACTTATCTTAATCCTATTTTTAAGAGTAGTTACAAACCATATGTTAATTTTATCATATAGTTTATAACACGGTCAAAGTGAAAGTGTTTTCCGCTTTAATATATAAAATATATATATATATATATATTTAATTTTAGTGATCTTTGCATTTTTTTCAACATCACTAATTGCTATTAGAAAATCTCCCATAAGAAAAAGTTTACAAGCTAGAAACTATAAACTGAATCTCTAATACAATAAGCTAGATCATCAATTTTATGATTTAGAAACCTAGAAAGTACATGTGATCGTTGCATTTTGAAACAGAATATATTTTTGCTAATGATTTATTAACTATAATTTATTACTATATACTATGGAATGTATAGATTTAATAATAAGAAAGACAGATAAACTTTTTAAAAAAAGGAATTCAATTATTGTTTGATAGTTTGACACTTGAACATAAGAATTTATAGTAATTATTTTACTAAATTTTTAATAGTAATTAAAATCAAAAATGTATGCAATTTAAGATAGGATATTCCCATATAAAAATCTTTGACCACTCTAGTCAATATGCTAATATAATTTAAATAGAAGAAATTCACGAACTGTCACATTTTTTTTATTTTTTTTAGTCAACCAGGTAAAGTAAAGTTGTTCTATTTCTATTAGATTAAGCGTTTTGAATTATATCAACATCATACAAATATAAGCTATATAAGGTATAAAAACAGAAAAAAAAATACCATGTAGAGGCAAACTCAAACGCACTGGCACATGTGGATAGATTATGAAAGTATAGACCGGAAACTTGAGACAAGTCGATGATCTTCTAAGTTCGGTTGCCGCATGGGCAAGTGAACTAACTGAGGAGCTCTTTAAACATTATGGTCTTGAGGTTTGAAAATAGTTCCCCTAAATAATGAGCTTTGAGAAAGAAATCTACCAAAGAGAGAGTTAGTCTGATAAAATGTTTCAAACCTAAAAAATCTCTAACCAAAATATGTCTAAAATGTCATCGTTTGTCTAAAATGTCTAGTAAGCTTGTCCTTAAAAGCTACAGAATGTGAGTCGAATAGGAGAAGTAAGTCACATTTTATTTATTTCTTTAAAATCACCACTAGCGCCCCTGACCTAAAGCTGGTAAAGCACCTGCTTTAGGCGCCAAAATAATATAAAAATTAAAAGGGCATCAAAATTTTAGAAATCTATTGTTGTCTAGTGGTTAGTCATTCCATTTATGTTTAAAGTCTCAAGTTCGAGTCTTTAAATGTCTATTTTGTTTTTATGTTTATATTATATGGACTTGAAATTTGGGTTTTGCTTTAGGCATAAATTTTTATTGGGCCGGCCCTGAAATCATACTATATGTAATTCACATGAATGGTAACTTTTTCTGTTGACCAGAAAACAAAGGAAAAAGAATAGTAAGATTTTATTCCTGAAATGAAATAAAATTATGATTCATTTTTACAACTTTTTCTAATTAAGATAATACATATATATCCAAAATGTGAATATTGAGTAATAAATCTAGTATATAGAGTTGTAGCTCTAATAATATAGAGTAATAAATCTAACAATATAGAGTAGTAAAGTTAATAATTTGAATAATCTAGAATTAATTGTTAATCTTTGACCAATTTGTTTAAATATTAGAGAGAATTAAAGCAATAACATGAATACAGAAACTAGTTAAAAAAATACATATGATTCTTAAAATTAAAAACTAGCAGTGAGGTCAGAGCGAATAAAGATTGAATACACCCTAAAATAATAAAAATTAGATTTCAGCTTTCCTCACCCACATAAATCGGATGACCCACTTTCTCTCTCTAGCGATTCTTAGATGTTGAAACTGGTGGAGTTACAGTGTCTTGAGAAGTTGTTTGCGACCCCTGAGAGTTGGATTTGAGGTTATAGACCTAGCTAGAGAATTTTTCATTTGTATGATTATTCGGAAAATCTTTTAAATTGTTATTGAGTTATTGGATTTGGAATAATTTTAGGATCTGAAATAAAATTTGATTTGTAGATTATTACGGATTATAACTCTTGGGTTTGATCTCTTCATTGTTTATTATGGATTCTAACTCTTGATGATTTTATTTTATAGATTCGCTGCAAATTTGTAAATTTTAAACAACAGTCATAACTGAGTTGCAGATTAGGTTTAAACATCTTTGAAGAAGAGAAAGATGATATAATCACTAACTATGATGATAACAACAAATAATTTTTTTGCAGTAATTACGTTTATAAGAATGCAAAATGAATATAAGTATTCAAAAGAAAGATATAACAGGTAAAACAATTATTTACAGTCAACTTATTCATTTGCACTAGAAACAAAGTGACATAACTTGCTGCTTAAGAAAATGTGAAATGTATATGTTAACTAAAAAATTATGTGAAAAAGATGTCTGGATAAAAATGGACAAAAATTTGCAAAATAAAACATGCTTGTACAATACATGACATATAATGTTAGGGAATGAAGGCTAGTTATACACAATCATACGCCAAAGCAGGTAATGAAAGTCAATTATACAGTAGGTAGAGAATCATGAATCTTCTAAATGCAGGTGTTAAATTATTTGTTAGCTGCAAACATATATGTTAGACCATCTCCAATAGTTGTCTTCATTTTCTTCTTCAAAAATGAAGTTCTCTAAAAATGAAGGAGAGATTTTCTCCAATGGTTTACTTCATTTCTTGCTTCAAATAGATATTTTAATAATATTTTATTATTATTAAATTTCAAAATACCCTTATACTTTTTAAATTTATATATTTAACCCACATATATTAATTTTTAGTAAATACTCAATAATAACATTAGTAAGATCATAAAATTTGATTACATATCACATCAATAGAAAACAAAATGACAAAGATATAGTGTACTCGTGATAATTATACATGTTTAATTTATATTTTACTATTTATTTTAATATTTGTTTTTGTTGCATGTTATAGTTAGAAATTCAGTAAATTCAGAAAAATTATTGTTTCTGACACTGTTTCAACTTTTTTTTTTATTATCATACCATAAAATTTTAGTTAAGTATAAAATAATAAAACAATAAAGATTAAGGGATCATTTTGCAAAAAAATTCTTATTCAAAAAATGAAGGAAGAAATGGAGATCCTTCAAATTTGAAGAAAAAAATAGAGATCTTCAAATTTGAAAAAGGATTTGAAGCACCATTGGAGTGAGTTTTTCTTCAAATATAAAGTTTGAAAAGAGATTTGAAGCACCATTGAAGATGCTCTTAGGTGGAAACGTATATATTAGCTGCAAAATTATGTGAATAGATGTCTGGATTAAAAAAGGACAAGAGTTTACAAAATGAAACACACTTACATAGTACATGACATATAAATAAGCATAACAGTGGATGATTATAAGTTGTTTTGCAAAAACATAAAGACCAAATATCTTGCAGTGGTACTCAACGTTGTCCATCTCTTCGCACATGCTTGAATCATATGCATCATGTGATCAACCATTTCTTTGGTTTCCTCATCGGACCAAATCAGGTCTTTTTCTTCGGGACAACATATTTCAATTATAATGCAAACCAAAGGGATTGATGCAAAATATAGAAATAACTACAAAACATCATGAAAAGTGCTCTAGAGGGGCCCTCATAGGTAGTAGCTTTCTGGAATGAGTAATGAAGGATTAATAAATGTGCAAATAAGTAAGATAAATGCATAACAAGTTAGGGGCAATCGATGAAGTTATCTGCAACCAAATGGTGGAAGTGAACTTATGGTGTTGATGGGATCCTGAAGGCCTCCAGAGGGTGGGTCAGAGTTAGTGGCCTGGTGAGAATACCATTGGTCGCAGATGTGCAAACTAAATAAGAAAATGCAAAAACGGTGTGGAGATGCAAAATATAAAGTTAACTGCAACTAATGCTTCCATCTTCATCTCTTTCATGAGACCTTAAGCTGACCCGCAACAATAGTGGTTGTTGGTGCAAAACATAGAAATAACTGCAAAACATCATGAAAAATGCTCTTGAGGGCCCCCATAGGTAGTAGCTTTCTCGAATGAGTAATGATGGGACTGATAAATGTGCAAATAAGTAAGATAAATGTATAACAAGTTTGGGGCAATCGATGAAGTTATCTCCAACCAAACGGTGGAAGTGAACTTATGGTGTTGATGGGATCCTGAGGGCCTCCAGAGGACGGGTCAGAGTTAGTGGCCTGGTGGGGATACCATTGGTTACAAAGGTGCAAACGAAATAAGAAAATGCAAAAACTTTGTGGAGGTTCAAAATATAAAATTAATTGCAACTAATGTTTCCATGTTCATCTCCTTCATGAGACCTTAAGCTGACCTGCAACAATGGTGGCTGTTGGTAATTTTTTTTTCATTTTTTTTATTTTTTCATATATATAGATCTATAAGTAAATAATCAAATTTGTAAAAAATGTTAAAAAATGATTATTTTCACTTTTTCATTTGTTGATGTATACACCAATATCATGAAAAACCATGAAAATCGAGATGCATCTTCTTCTATAGGAAAAAATCATGTTTTATTGTTGTTATTGAAGTTGCTTGTTCTAAATAGAGAAAATAAAAGATATAAATTGAGAAAGAAAGAAAGTGAAAAAGTGAGAAATATCGAATGGTATGTCAACGAAATAGCTGAATAGCTGAATCATGAAATAGCGAAATCATATGAACAGAATTATTAGAATAGCTGAATAACACTGAATGGAATGATGAAACAACTGAATGAATTAAAACACATGAACAATATTTTTTTGCTGAATAACTGAATCATGAAATAAATTTTCTCTGAATTTGAAAGCCAAATCGATTTTGAAAGTTTGATTCAGTTTATATCTTCATTTTAAAGAACCTCTAAGCTTGATTTTCTCTTTTTTTGAAAAAAACTCAAATTTGAGTTTCAAACTTATGGATATATATGTTAAAGAAGCTCAAATTTGAGCTCATTATTGAAAAAATTGAAAAAATCAAGCTTAGGGATTTATTGAAATGAAAATAAGAACTGGATTCAACTTTTAAAAATTGATTTGGCTTTCAAATTTAGAGAAATTTTAAATTTGAGATTTTCAGAATGTTCCATAAGTTTTTTTAAAGTCACCGGTAAATTAGTAATTTAGTTGACATGGTCTAGAGTATGTAGTTATATTAACCGAATCTTGTAAGTTCAGTGTTTAATCGATAGTTTTTTCGATTAAAATTATGGATTGAGTTTTTGATTGTTGACATGAAAAAATAATAAGAAGACAACCTATTTAGTTTTTGTGTCGACTTTTTTTTTTGGTTTAGTGAATTTAAATGAGCTAACTAATAGTTCGTATATCATGTGTTTATTCACTTCACATTACATGTGGAAAATTAAAAAGAGTTTTAGAGAATTGGTTTTGTGCTAGATACGAGATTTTGTCTATTCAATTATTAAAAAAATATATTAATTTTTTTTCAAATTTTACTATAGTTGGATCGATAAAATTTAATTTATAATCAAATCTTATAGTATAATTCTTTTTTTTATATGCATCAGGGAAAAATCAAATCCAAATACTTAAAAATTTTTAAAGTGATCAGTACCACTAATCCGCTCACCAAAAATATTTAATTTTTATATAAACGTTCTAGCGCTAGTCCGAATTTAAATATTGTATAAGAAAAATATATAATTTAATTCGAATCGGTTGGCTTTTTGATATTCTTATTATAGAAGGTTGAGAGATTCAAACGGGAAGCATAAGAAGCGAGACCACCGCCGCTCTCAGCAACTCACATCTTCAACAATTTCTCATTTATCGAAGAAATTCAAGTAGCATACAAGACAAAGAACTCTCTCTCTCTCGTTGTCGCCAAATCTCATCTTCTCCGTTCTAGAACTATGGGAAATTTTCTACCCAAGGAACCGCCACCTCCGGTGGTGCTTGTCCCTCCGCTCTTTGATTTCCCTCCTCTCTCCGCCCGTACCAGGTTTCTTCTCCATTCTGTTCCTGATAGTTCTGTTCACAATCGTGAAAATTCGTGCAGTTTTTGTATTATATGATCTGTTGGTGTAATTTCGTGTTGTTTTTCTATGCATTTCAATCATTATATAGATTCTGATTGCAGAAAGTTTGGGATTCTATTAGCTTAAATTGGTTGTTTAGCTTCGAACACTTCGGAATCTATATATTAATGCGTATGTATTTGGTGAATAATAGTGTATTGATACATGTGTTAAGTGTAGGTTTCTAACTGATATTGGAATCTAGACGTATGATTTGATAATATCTGATTTGATTTTACATAGTTGGGAATGTGTAGTTGTTGGATTTGGAAAAGAAAAAAAATGTTGTTGAGGTGATGCAGGATGTTGGAATCTTCATATGATTTGTTGTTTGGGAAGCTTGCATTGAAATGCCTCTTTGACGATTACTTTGAAGAAGCGCGTCAATTTTCTGCAAAGTTCTTGTTGAAGCCAATTGATGACCCTCATGTGGATTTGGTTGCATCTGTATCCATGAATCAACTCTTTTAGTTAGATATAATGACGGGTCTAAAAGTCTCGTTTTGTGGATGTATTGGGATGGTACATATTTTCCTTAGCAGTATAAAAGGTTTCAGGTGCTCTAGATCGTAAAGTGGAAGGAGCTCTTGTTGGGAATGCTCTGTTTCGCTGGCAAAGGTATACACATAGTCTTTATATGAAATGTTACAAGTTCTTCTCGAAAATTAATTTAATCTGAAATGTGCAGTGATGTCGATGATCCCCACACTTTTGTAGACCTCTCTGTATCAACATCAAATCCGTAAGCTCTATGCTACTTTTGATTCACATTGAGTGTTCATCTTCATTATAGCAGTTTAAAGTCTTGAAATGATTTATTTTGATTTGTCATCACTTAGGGTTCTGCTAATGAGGTCTTCTGCTTACTACCCTAAGTATGGGGTCGGAGCATTTGCAGTCTACCCCTTGCTTTCAAAAAAGACGTAAGTCACATTGAGGTGCATATGCTGTCATTTTACTTAGATTATATGTTTTTGCTATAATGTAATCTTTTGTAGATGAATATTTTTGGTCTCTATAGTGATATATTATCTGAAGATTATGGAAAAGTGGGGTTGAGATATGGCTCAGCTAATTTTTCTCTTGGAGCTACTGTTTCTCCATTTAACAGTAAGCACATCCAGTTCCCCCAAAATTCCTGTTGTTTCCTTTTCTACACAATGTTGAGTTTCGCAATTCAGGGACAGATGAAATGCCAAAACAGGCATGGCTTGTAAGCAAGATGGGAAGATTTACAGTAGGAGTGCAGTATGAGCCGCTATGTAAGTCAGTACATAGTTTTAATCCTGTCGAACAGATTCAAGTTGTCACACATGAAATCTATGCATTGTATTATTGAAAGAAAGTGGGCATACATCAAGAATTGTAATTGGACTTTGTGGTAGATAAAAGCAGAGATATGACACAGTACACAGACCAAAGGAACTGGAGTTGTGCTGCTGGCTATGGAGTAGGGTCAAATAGCCCCTTGAGCCCTTCTTTTAACTTTGGCATTGAACTAGAAAGAAGCTCTAAGGTCATGCTTTTAAATCCTTGTAAATGAAACGTTGCTATTTTTTGCTTTTCTATATGTTTCATTTTTGATTTAATGTTTAGCATTCTAGTCTTGCTGATTTTGGAATCCTTCATTTTTAATGCAGTTTACCACTTCGTTCTACCAACATGTAGTGGTTCAAAGACGGGTATGTCTTTGTTCAACTAGTGCATCTATTACTAGATCTACTGATATCTAAAGTTCAGCACAACTTCTGGCTCAATATGAAATGGAACTGGAACAGGTGAAAAATCCTTTTGAAGAAAACGAAGTAGTTGGAATCACAAACTACATTGATTTAGGTTTTGAGCTACAAGCAAGGTAGTGAACATTTCTGAGAAAAACCATCCTAGCTAAAAGTTTGTTATTTGCATGAAAGCATTTATTTATTTTCGTATTGTATTGAAGGGTTGATGGTCTTACGCCATCAGAGAGTATTCCAGAGTCTTTATTACAGATGGCTGCGTCTTGGCAGGCCAATAAGAACTTCTTGCTTAAGGTAGAAATATGTCTTTCTGAGTGACCCAAAAGAACTTTATATAGAAATCAGTAGTTCAGTAGCATATAAACATATTTTCAATTATTGCAGGGTAAAATTGGAGCTCTAAGCTCAACATTCACGTTAGCATTCAAGTCATGGTGGAAACCGTCTTTCGCATTCAATGTTTCAGGTATGTCTTCGATAAATAATCTGAAGATAAGTGATCCACAGCTGCTGGTGGTAGGGAATATCTATTTAGATGAGCAGGATAAATTAGATGAACATAAATTCTTAGTATATGAACATGTTGGACTCCTTTGTTATGCAGCAACAACTAATCATGCGACTCGAGAAGTAGCATATGGGTTTGGTCTCCGTGTTGATAACTTAAGGGAAGCGAGGTCAGTAGTCCATATGTGAATAGATTAGCTTCCTTGTTTCAAACAATACAATATATAGCTGTCTGATTTCAATGTCATTTTTAACTAATTTTATGTGTTACCATTCTCTTGACATTGCAGTTACCAAAGAGCTGATCCAAACTTTGTAATGTTGACACCAAACAAAGAACATCTAGCTGATGGGATTGTGTGGAAAATGGGGCAGAGACCAATGTTTCAATCCGATGTAGACGCAGAGAATTTCAGTGAATTGCCAAAAGAACTTCGACCGCCTCAAAGGATTCTCTAAACTTCCTCAAATAGACGTCGAAGCTCGACTACAACCACTACTTCACTTGATGCAAGAGGACAGTCATTACTTGTAGTCTCAAAATCAGACTTCAACTACTACTCAATAGTTAAAGTCCACACCCTCCCCAATTTTTTTTTCCCAGTTGTAATAGGGAGGGATTGAATCGGATGGTGCTTGACGATTTGTAAAATAACCATTACTGGCCACCTGTTCTCGCTTTGAGATATGTTTTCTTTTTTTTTTGTCAACTAGTCTAGTGGCTTTTTAATCCTAGTCTTGATAGTGTTTGGATTCTTGGTACTTATGATTTATAAAAAGAATTGTACTGCTCCATGTATCCTCGGCAGTAGCTTGAGATATGTAAAGAGACCAACAAATTATTGACTTTCTTACAAAATATTGACATAAGATATTTTATTTATTTTCAAATGCAATAAAATAGTGGCCACAATCCCATTTGTCCATGAACAGAAAGTAATGGCGACGAGTTGTTCGCTTCTCCTTTCTACTCTCTTCTTTCACTCTCCACCTTCACCTCAATTCTCTTCTTCAATCTCATTCTCCAATCTCTCTCTGTTACGATCTTCTCCGTCTTCAATTTCTCTCTACCCAATCCGATCCAAACGCTGTTTCCGAATCTTCTCGAAGCTTTCTCTAGACGACGACAACAACAACGGAGATGATGCTACTCTTCTTACGCCGTTCTCCTCCGTCAAACCTTTCTTCCTCCTCTGCACCTCCATCGCTTTATCCTTTTCTCTATTCGCCGCATCTCCTGCCGTTGAATCCGCTTCGGCGTTCGTCGTCAGTACTCCTCGGAAGCTTCAAACAGATGAACTCGCGACGGTTCGATTGTTTCAAGAGAATACTCCTTCCGTTGTTTACATCACTAATCTCGCCGTGAGGTATCATAAATTATATCTTCTTTTGTGATGTAATCGACTCTTGAATTTGATTTCTCTTGCCGTTCAATTGGTGAATATTCACTTTCTTCTGTAAACTTATACTCTTTAGTATTAGGCTAATGAATTTCGTCGTTTTATTGATCAATTTCACAAATGGATTTGCATGTAATCTTCTTCTCGTCGTGATTTTGAGGAGTTGTTTAAAATGTTGTTTTGGTTTCTTCGAGTGTTTGAATTAGGCAGGACGCGTTCACATTGGACGTGCTTGAGGTGCCACAAGGTTCTGGTTCAGGATTCGTTTGGGATAAGCAGGGTCACATTGTTACCAATTATCATGTCATTCGTGGTGCTTCTGATCTCAGGTTAAATTTTGAAATCTGATTTGGATTTGGATGCTTGAGTTCACTTGCTCATTCCTTCTTTGGATTGCTCAGAGTTTTGTGAATTGTTCTTGTTACATGTAATTTACACGAGTGCTGAAATTAGTAGTTGATGAGACCTTCGAAATAACTACATTGATGCATATTCGCTTGGATGTTTTGTGTATGATAAAGAAATTTTATTGTACATATCAGGGTTACACTTGCTGATCAATCAACGTTTGATGCAAAAGTTGTTGGATTCGACCAAGACAAGGATGTTGCAGTTTTACGGATCGATGCACCGAAAGACAAATTAAGACCTATACCTGTTGGCGTCTCTGCAGATCTTCTTGTTGGCCAGAAAGTGTTTGCTATTGGCAATCCTGTGAGTAGACATCCTAAAAATTGATCAAATGTCAATGATCTGTTTTGTGCTCTCTATTTCTGTATATACGCACTAAAGCAAGAATAAAATTTGTTACTTTTGTGTAGTTTGGACTTGATCATACTCTTACCACTGGTGTTATAAGGTATGTTCTTTGTCTTCTCGTCTTTAGTTGCATTTTCCTTAATCTTCGATGTGTTTTTCCAACGATTACACTGAATTTGTTCAGCATAACAATTCTTTTTCATGTCTTTCT
Source organism: Lepidium aucheri (assembly GCA_900406435.1). NCBI lineage: Eukaryota > Viridiplantae > Streptophyta > Magnoliopsida > Brassicales > Brassicaceae > Lepidium > Lepidium aucheri. Next base: position 17,886 of record OVBA01005582.1, read on the forward strand.
TCTTCTTAGCATTGTAGCATGATTTTGTATTTTGTACAGTGGTTTGCGAAGAGAAATTAGTTCTGCTGCAACTGGTCGTCCAATTCAAGATGTGATACAAACAGACGCAGCTATTAATCCTGGTAACAGCGGAGGACCACTTTTAGATAGTTCAGGAACCCTTATTGGTATAAACACAGCCATTTATTCTCCTTCTGGTGCATCATCTGGAGTGGGATTTTCGATCCCAGTTGACACTGTGAGTTCCTTTTTTATTTGTTTATCTTTCTCCCATTGCAAATCCAATCAGAGTCTATCCTTGGAATCCACCAACAAGAGAGTAAACTTGTTTGGAGCTCTGTTTTATCTCGTGGTCAGGTTGGTGGTATTGTTGATCAATTAGTAAGATTTGGAAAAGTTACAAGACCAATCTTAGGTATCAAATTCGCACCAGACCAATCTGTTGAGCAATTGGGAGTCAGTGGTGTGCTTGTCTTGGACGCTCCTCCAAGTGGTCCAGCTGGGAAAGCCGTAAGCTCTTCTTGTTTCCGAGCTACCATATAACCAACCAAACATTTCTCTAATCATGGTTTTGGTTCCACAGGGACTTCAGTCAACAAAACGTGACGGATACGGGAGATTAGTACTAGGAGACATAATCACGTCGGTGAACGGTACCAAAGTTACTAACGGTAGTGATCTTTACCGGATTCTCGATCAATGCAAAGTCGGCGATGAGGTATATCAATTCTACGTTTTGGTCCACTAGTTTCTGCATCTAAAGGAGAGAGTTTTTTTGACATTTTGATGAATCTAAATTAGGTGACTGTAGAGGTTCTACGAGGCGATCACAAGGAAGAAATCTCTGTAATTCTGGAACCAAAACCCGACGAGTCTTAAAAGACATGGCTTGAGAAGCAGTAAATATAACTGTGTAGAGAAAAAAGAAGTCCGGTGGGTTAGTTTTGTATATCAATTGTTCGGAAAATTAGATCGACCAATTGTGTACATAATATAATCTGATTATATATTTATTGCATATCCGGTCTTATGATTTAGATTGGTTTGGACTTTAGATCATACCATCTTTCTTCACTAATTGCAGAGATTAACCACTAAACGAATGACTATTTCGTAGGGCTGGGCAGTACTCTACTTATGACTTGGCTCATTCAAGTACCTAATATTGCTTCACTTACAAATCTAAGTAACAAATCATTATTTACAAGTCAACTAACAAATCGATATATATATATATATATATTCATATAATAAAGGTAAAAATTTGTGGTTTTCTAAGTTATCCAAGTCATCTTTCTAAAACCTTCTACAATTCGGCCACATTAGCAACAAAAATTTAATAAAAATTGTATGGAAAATATTAAATGACTAGATGTCCCGTGCTATGTACGGGTTTGGTATTATTTGTTTGTTTTATTTATTTATTTATGGTTCGATTTATATGTGTAAATTTATTAGTTACTTAATTATATACATATTTGATATATTAAAAATAAATTTATAGTGATCACCGGTGTTTCTTGTACACGACATATATTTTTTATTTACGTTTACTTAAGTTCTGATGCATTACAATTTTACGTATAATTTTTTTGACTCGTGTCATTTACGTTTTGACTCATGTTCATTTATG
>OVBA01005583.1:0-19510 GCA_900406435.1 Lepidium aucheri
TCCTTTTCGATTTCTTTTTGCACTATGGGTTTCGATTTGCCCTTTCCAACATAACCCTTAACTCAATTCAGCCTCTAACTTGTTCCAACGAGATCAATCTCCTTAGTCTCTCTCTTCGAGCTCTCTCTCTCTTATCTGTAATTGTGTTGCGGATTTCTAACCTAAAGGGTTTAAGGATTCTATTTATATGCTNTCCTTTTCCTAAACCCTTTTGGTTGGGCCAAAACTTAAGCCCCTTTTAATCAAGCCCTTTAACACTTTTTGGCCCATAAACTAATCTTTGGCCCATAACACTTTAGCCCTTTCCGTTTGGCCCTTTTGACAACTCATTCGGACATCTAACAACTTCTTGTCCAAACGAGAAACTTTATCCTTTCTTTGTCACCTCATAACTTATCACGAATCAAGCTTGTCCAAAGCTAAACATAACATGTCCGAACCTAGGAGGTTCATGTCCAAAATCGGATCAACCATGTCCGATCCGGACTAAGCTGTCGAAATCCGACCAAGCTGTCCAAATCCGACCAAGCTGTCCAAATCCGACCAAGCTGTCCGATCCAACCGGTTCGGTCCAAAAACTCAATTATTGTCCTAAATTCCTTCCTTAGCCTATTTTCCATGGTTTTACTTGCTCTTTCTCATTCCTTAGGCTTCCAATTCCCTTTCTTAGCTCAACTATACCAAATGTTCTTGTTTGGTTCGTCCGTTCATACCACACTCACATACCACACCTTGTGTGTTTACCATTTTCATGTTTGAATTTTTTGGATCCATTCTTCTTAGATCCTTTTTGCTCGTCTTATTATAAAGAGAGGGGTCTTCACACACTTGTGGTGTCTAGATGGTTAGGTCTCTATTATAAACTGCGGTTACACTTGATTGCTTTTACTTATTTGCTCAAATCACTTAATCATTTGCTATCTACCAAAACCCTTTACTAGAATTATTCAATCCTTTTTCATTTGCCACCTTTCTCTCCAAAATGTCCCTTTGACCATTTTATTTTTCGATCAATCTCCCAATTATTATTTTCAGCTCAAATATAGGTTTCCAAATCCCAGAATATGGTTTCCCACGTAGTCTAGTCTAGCTTAAAAAGCGTGAACTAGAACTACATGAGAAACCATTGTTATCGGCTCAAACCTAACACTTTCTACCAAGCTCATCCTAGAAAAAGGTCTTACTCACTCAACGAATAGCAAAGGCTAGAAAGAACGTTAGGTTTGGGTGGGGGAAACCGTTCCAATAATGGGAGACGACTACTTGGGTCAACAAGCATGGTGCAAAGGTAAAAGGAGATCCAAGTATGTGTACGTACCCATAAATCCAAATCCAATGCATAACATGAAAATTGCAAATCCAAATTAGGTTCTACTAAGGTAAGGAATGATTTCAAATCTAAGCAAGATTCATCTAAGGAATGAATGCAAGACGAGAGTTCAAAGCATGGTGTGGCCTTACCTTTTGAGAAAACTCGGATGTAGCTATACAAGAGACACATCAAGTTTAGGTGCAAATTGTTCCTAATGCAAATACAGTCGTAGATGCATGTAGACAAATATACAATTCAAAGGAAACTAAATGCTATGTTTTTGTGTTATCTTTTTTGTTTGAATTTTTTTTCCTCTAAATGATAAAGCAAAATATGCATGACTATAGATAATGGAAGACTCAAAAAGAGGAAAATAAAAACAACTAAAAGTGATTTCAGTACATGCCCTCTCCCCTGGACTTACATATCACCATCCCGGTGAGAACATAGCTCAAGGAAGAGAAGGCGACATAAGGTGCATACAATAAAATGAAAACTATGAACATATGTACAAAGGTGAGGTGTTCGGTTACCTCAGTCAGTTATGGTGTGCTCTTTGGAAAAGAGCATCGTCGTGCCACTCAAAGGAGGCTTCAGACTCGCCCTCCGATGTGTCAGTCAGTGTCTCAAACTCCAAAGTGTGTTAACTAAAGGCTCGAAGTTGGTCACCATTTCCTTGTTTGATGCCTCATACTCTTCAAACTAGAGGTTGGAGAGTTGGTTGAGTGAAGTCTTTTCTTGGCATGGGAGCAGGATGCCTTGATCATTGTGAGATTGGTCTTTGAATAGATAGAAGAACCGCCTGGGTTGAGGCTTCTTTCCAGAATTCCACAGTCAACGTAGTGAGATCCATTGAAGAAGTTAATGTCGTTTTCTGTTCCTTCGCCTTGAGGAGCTTGCGCTGTGTAGAGTATCTTTTCAATGAAGCCACCTAGTTGGCCATGGTGGTCGGTGATCTCTCGGTGTGGCCGTGGCATGTTTGCCAACATCTGAGCAAAAATGCACTGAAGTCTTTGCCTATCCACTTTGGAAAAAATCATATCCTTTGTCATCCACCAGGATCTTGGATATACCCATGTAGAGGAGGCACACCTCGTTGTGTGACAAGCGTTCTCCTAGTTCATCGGGTTCACAAAAGAGTGTGTCTGCGATGTGTATGATTTTTGATGTTTTTATAGTCTTGTTTTAGGTTGTTTTGCATTCTAGATAGATTTTTCTTGCACTTAGGATCGTTTAGGCTTGTTTAGCACTTTTTGCATTTGGAGTTTGGAGTTTGGAGTCCATTCAGGTAAAATGAGCAGAAAAGGAGCTAAAATAGAGCTAAAGAGCATCGGAACAGCTGTTGGAGTACTTAAGGAGGCAGCAATCAAGAAAGATCACGGACCCTCGGACCTCCACCTCGAGGCACATATGCGAGGAAGACCAGAAGAATCTCAATGAAAGCCACCTCAACGACTTGCCTTAACCAATCTATTTTGAGGGAAAACTGGCGCAGAATAAAGACCTTGCCTTTTCCACCTCAAGGATCGTACTCGAAGTAATGACTTAGACGAAAACCACGAGTATAGAGAGGTAGAGCATACCTCATATTTCAAGCTCGCACATGCACTCCGAGGGAAACTTCACAGACTGCCTGGTTGACCGACTTAGGTCAGTTTGACCATTAGGGTTATGAGAGTGACCCTACAAACTCTTATGTCATCATCTGCTTGTTTAGACAAAAAACTTTATCTTTATGCTATTTTTCATTGAGTTTTAGATCAAAGTTTTGTTTATGGATTGACGGTTGATTATTGAATGAATTAGTTTATGCTTGCTTATTTTGCTTCTTTTACTTTTCATCTTAGCTTAACTATTTTGAATATGCCTTCGATATCCACCACAATCCTCATTCCTCTCAAAATGAGGAGCGATTAGATCCGCTTGGATCTTGAGGATAGAGAAATCAGAGGTGAAATTGCGAATCCCTCACTTAGTTGACCGAGCATTAACGTCGATCTCTTCTAATAAGAGTGTGCTTTATGCCTCCTTCTTCCTGATAAGTTGAGGATTGATCCGGTTCATGATCTCAAGCTAGGGCTTGTAAAAATGATTGCCTAAAACCTTATCACAGGCAGTCCGATCCGCCGAAGAGATATCTTAATGTGGATCAGTCGTTAGGCTAACTAGAGCTGAGCTTTATGCGCTTAAACCGGTGAGATCACAGCGAGAGTCGAATGGATCAGTCGGTTTGGATCGTAATCTCAAACGCGAGAGCGGGTTGATCTTACCTATTTCATAGCCTGGAGATCACTCATAAGCAATAACCGAGTGGGATTTCCGAGTTTATCGCCGATCCACCACCCAATCCTTTAGATCCTTCTTTCTTATTTAGTTTAAAACCTATTTCAATTTGTGCTCTATTTTATACCAAATTCTCTGTTTATTGTTTATATTCTGATTTTGCTTTGTCATCTAGTCTATTTTGTCTTTTTTGCTCATTTACTTGATATTGCCTATTTTACTCTTTAGCATTGTGATAGATTGCTTTAGATTTGGCTTGAACTAGGTTGTGTTCATAGATAGGTTGCTAGTAGACTATTTCAAGTATTGGTTCGAGAAATCACCCATAACTTACCACACTACAAGATTTGATAGATACAAACCGTAAAAAGTCTATTTATCAGATTGGCACCGTTGCCAAATTGGAATATTTTTTAATACAATCTATAATCTATTCATCTAAGGATCAAGTTCATGTGTTTATTGTGCTGAAACATTTGTCTTTGCTCCCAAATTTTGGATCTTTAATGACCAAGCTCAAAAAAGTATTGACATAGTAGTTGTTTCTATCTCTACAGGCCTCGCAGGTACTCCTTGAAGCCTGAGCCCGAGGACAGATTCACGATCTTCCAACCTCAACCTTAACTCCTGCGAGTTAAGTGAAGATTCATATCAGTTGTCCGGTTCATGCAAACTTATACGGAGGGCCATCAAAACCTTTGACAACACATCGACAACATCAATTTGCTCCCTCGTGAACTTAGAAAGCAACGCGTGAGGATGCAACAGCAGCAGTCTGACATGGATAATACTACATTCGGTACAACTACTGATGGAACTCTACCGCTACAAGATGTAGCAGATCCACAAGCGCGAGCACAACCTCAGGCTTGCCACCCTTGGTACATTGGTGCGAGTGATGCACCAAGTATCCACTCACAGAGAAATGGCATCAAACCGCCAGCCATTCAGAACAATAATTTCGAGATCAAGAGTGGACTGATCTCAATGGTGCAGAACAATAAGTTCCATGGACTTCCCTCAGTGGACCCCCTCGATCATCTTGACGAGTTTGAACGCTTGTGCACTCTCACTCGCATCATTGGAGTGAGCGAGGACGCACTTAAACAGAGGTTATTCCCTTTCTCTCTTGGAGACAGTGCTCTCCAATGGGAAAAACTCTTCACCATGGGCACAATCACCACTTGGCCATAATGCAAACGCCTTTTCCTCACCAAATTCTTTTCCAATTCAAGGATGGCCAAGTTGAGAAACAACATCTCCAATTTTGTGCAACAAAGCACCGAGTCATTTGTTGAAGCATGGGATTGCGATAAGGCATATCAGTCTCAGTGCCCACATCAAGTATTCCTGGAAGATAGGATCCTCAGCAACTTTAATCGAGGAGTCCACCCGAGGATTTGTATGCTTCTCGATACCGTAAGTCATGGTAGCTTTCTACAACATGAGATTGAGGAGGGAAGAGTACTTATTGAGAACCTCGCCTTAGCTGATGAACAATATGGCGAGGAGTATGACCGAGATGTCCGTGGTACTTCTGAGTCTGACACATCCGCATGCAAGAAAATGAAACAACTACACGAGAAATTGGACAAGCTGCTAATGGTCCATACAAAGCAAGTAAATATCATGGAGGAAGATTAGATCATAGAAGGGGAGGATGAACAAGTTGAGGAAGTTTGCTTCGTTCAAAATCAAGGTGGAGCCAAGCCTTGGGTAAACTACAAACAAAAGTCAAACTTGAGCTATAGAAGTACAAATGTAGCCAACCCGCAAGATCAAGTTTACCCACTGAAGCAACGTGCGTGGATCCCAAAGGAGCAATGGCAAGATAGTCTCAAACCTGTCCCAACCACCACACAACCTCAACCCGGACAAGAGAATCCAGTGGAAGTAATGAATATGCTTCACTAAATACTTCAATGCCAAACGACTCAACAAGTGGAAATCAACAAGAAGTTTGGCGAGGTACATAACCGCATTGACACGACCTATAATGACATAAACTACAAGTTTGAGACACTTAATGCAAGGTTGAAGTATGTTGAAAACAACCAAGCTTCATCATCAACTAAGACTAGTGGGCAACTTCTAGGTAAAGCGGTCCAAAACCCCAATGAGTATACTGCTCAATCTATTACTCTTCAAAGTGGGAAACCGCTTCCAACAGTTGCTAAAAAGAAGGTGAACACCAAGGATAGCATTGTTGAAGAAGGGGAGACAGAGCAGATCACAAAATCTGCTGGGGATGAACAACTCAAAGGTATACCTCGTAGGCGAGTGCCACGAGGGGAGACTGCTGAGAAGCCAGACGCTGAAAAATATTCTAACTCCGATCAACTCAAGGAGATGCCTCGCACACCTATATTGCGAGGTGAAGAGCCTGATAGTTCCAAACTAAACACCAATGAAGCAATTGCACCTGCGGTTGTTACCAAAGTCAAAGCACCTTTCCCATCCAGACTTCAGAAGAATCAAGCAGAGAAACGAAAAGCCCTCTTTGATAAGAAAATGAGCGGTATAGAGTAAAGATACCTATATTGGATGTTTTTGCCTTGATTCGTCAATATAAAAAGTTTTTGAAAGATGCTGTAAAGGAAAAGGAGGAAGAGTGCATAGCTGTTGGGACTCAAATAGTCATATCAATCTTGATACCAATTTTGCCGCACCAAAAAAAGAGGTTCATAGCAGAAAAGTTGGACGACCTGGGAAGCTTTACACTTCCATGTGATGTGGGTCATTTGACATTCATAAATTGTCTATGCGATCTTGGGGTGTTTATTATCCTTATTCCGCTGATCACTGCTCAGAAATTGGGGTATTCAAAGTTCAAAGATTGCACGATATCACTTGTCCTTGCGGATAGAACCACCAGACAACTGAGGGGACTGCTCGAGGATACTCTGGTGAACGTTGGTAACATTATGGTCCTGACAGATTTCGTGGTTTGGGACATGGACAAAGAGCCTACAGATCTGTTGCTATTGGGTAGACCATTCTTGGCATCAATTGGAGCATTGATCGATGTGAGGAACAAGACTATTGAGTTAAAGAATGGAGACGATATTGGAATGATGTTTGATCTCATGGAGGGTGTGAAGAAACCAACCATAAATGGGCAATGTTTCGAAATTGAAGGAACCATCGAGGAAATGACCGAGAAGGTCGTCGAGGGAACTCTGGTTTCCCTCATAAACCCATACTAGAGATAGTATGGAGAGTCAAGCTTGTGACTCTAAACAAGCCCACTTGGGAGGGATTCCCATGTCTATCCTTTACTTTTAAAAACTCTTTATGATTTGGTTGAAGTTGTTTTTGCTTTTTATTTAGTTTTGGAGAACATTTTTTTTATATTTGTTATTTTGACTATTTGGAATGTTTGTCTGCGTCTCAGGTACGAATGGACCAAAAACACTTTCAAGGCAGCGATCTTGGCAGAAGCAAGGGAATGATGACGTCAATAAGCCAAGAACCAGCTTGCCTCGCATATGTCCCTCACAGGCAAAGCGACGAGGAACGAGAATTGTTTGGCAAAAACCAGTATCCCTCAAGGCAAAAGACCAAGGAAGGTGTGTGAGTAGTGTTCACATTGCCTTGCACATCACTCATGGACCTACTCGCACAACCTATGTATCCTTATATACAATGTTTTAGCCAAATAAGTCTTATTGCGTTTAAATCGATCTCGTTTGTTCATTGAAATCTTGAATTTGAACTAATAATGTGTTGCTGCTTCATACTAAGCCGTTCTTGATATTGTAACCAATCATTCCTGTTTTTAGATACTCTCATAAACAGGAATTGATCAAGGTTTGGAACAGTCACTGAGCAGCATCATAAGAACGGTTCAAGTCTTATTTTTTTGAATGGGTATTCAAACCTCGAAGCCAACAACCAGGTTAACATGCGAGGCACCAGTCTGTCGGATAAGAAGGAGCAGTTGGTTGTCTTGGTTCCAGCTCACCAAGTGGGGCCCACAAGTCAACAAAATTAGCTAAAGTTAAGGGATGGTTAAATCTGAGTCAAAGTAATCGGATAGTTTAGATCGCTCAAGATTTCAGAATTTGAAATAAAGGGCTGAGATTTGGTCAGTTCCGAGGACCGTACACGAGGTGACCTTGGGAGCCAAAATTGTCTCCTTTTTCCTTATTTATCTCCAAAAAATCCTACAAAATCCTTATTTAAATACAATTTCTCTCGCCGCAAACCTTCATCCACTCTCAAGCTCTCTATCTCTCTAAACAGAAAAACTCTCTCTTTGTGCCGGAAACTTGATCAGAGAAGGAGAAAACAAGGGTTCAGGTTCGAGGAAAAGCTGCGAGTAGAGAATAGACAGCAGTGGGTTTAGTTTTCAGACAAAAGCTTGCCGCATCCACTGTGAGTGCCGTAACGAGTTTGATTTTCCGGTAAGTAAGAAGCCTTCTTTTCAAAATTTCCACCATGTTTTCAAGAGATAAGAGGAAGAGTACGGAATTCTGCAGCAAATTCATGCATGATGCAAGGAGAAGGCAAAGAAAAGAGATGGAGGCGGAATTAGAAGATTCACCGCCGGTTAGATCGGAGAAAGGCAACTCGAAATCGCTATTTCATTGTACAATAGGACGACGAGGATGAAATAATTGGGCAAAATAAGAAGAAAGTGTCAGTTAAAATGATGGCAGGAAATCAGTTGGAGAGCCGATGGACTGGAGGTTTGTACAACCTCAGCGCAGAGAAGGGAGTTATGCGCAAGAGAAGAGGAAGCAGAAGCAGATCGCCTCGCCATCTACGAGCGAGGACAATGACTCCGACAACAGTTATGATGGGCAAGCCTCGCCAATGGATGTCGAGTACGAGCGCGAGGAGCAGAGAAAAACCAGAGCTGCAACAAGCAGGAAAAGAGGTGAGAAGACGACCGAGTACAGAAAGATCATAGAGATGCTGAAGCAGAGCGGTTACTCGGAAGAAGAGGCTAGGACAGCCTACAAGGAGAGTCAGGCTGAAAACGATGGAAAGTCGCGAGGAAGGCCAACAACTCTGACCAAGCGTATGAAGCCCTGCGAATGATGGGTATCAAGGGGACATACTATCCACACATCATGACTAAGAACAGACTGGACATCACCAAGTATGTGGATAGGATCTTCAACTCGTTAAGGATCATGAACTCCATGTATAATGTGGCTAGCTCTTACATTGAGGAGACCTTGCAATTTTTGGAAACCGCGGATCTCCGTGTGTATGCAAACAAGGTGCCACAACTGATGGAAAGGAATGGAGCCGATTACATAACATTCACAGTCTATGACAAGCTCTACACTGATGGAAAGGAATGGAGTCGATTACATAACGTTCATAGTCTATGACAAGTTCTACACCGTGACATTGAGGTAGATGGACACGATTTTTGGCTTTTAATTCGGCAACTCCGAGTACCCGGAGATTGATGAAGAGGAGATAGACGAGGTCTAGAACATGCTGTCTGGTTGCAAAAAGTACGACTCATCAAAGAATAAGGGGAACTGGTTCAGAAACCCCTCTATCGACTATGCGGGGAGAGCCATTGCCAATGTACTTTTTGTGAGACCTTCAACTTGCCACTTAACCTCGGGGAGAAGCAAATATTAGATATGGCGATGAAGGACATAGCAAGAATAACTCCGAGCGGTTCGCAGATTGAGGGGGACAAAAAAACTCCGGTATGTCATTTGTGTTGGCTAAACATTTCATGACCTACCGCAAGAGAGCGATGACACCATCCTGTAGAGGCGTGGTGACATGGATTTTGGAAGCTTGCAGAGTACCGTTGGACATGAATAGTAGGAATTGGGTTGGGCCGAAATTCATGGACTTGAAGTACCTTCAAGACGCAAGCCTCTTTGTTAAAGGCGAGTTCAACGGTCAGGCCATATATAAGTTCAACCACCCAAAGAAAGCCAACGCTCGGATTGCTCTTCGTTGCCTTGAGTATACCTCACTTGAGGTAAGAGAAAATGTGTCTTTCATCTTGCCACTCATAGCTCTCCTCGGTGAGAGGTCTCACGAGGAACAAGTTCAGCAAGTCAAAGAGGACGAGAACGAAGACGAGGTCGATCCTGAGTGTTATCTGTTTGAAGAATCTTAGGAGAGGAACTAAGGGAATGCAACCTAAAAAAGCCCACAAGCGCATCAGGAAACTCCATAAGCTGGGAAAGTGGCTGCTCAAGAAGGTCAAGGGCTTTGTAAGGGGAAAAACGGAGTGGCTTAGAGAGCGCTTAGAGCTCTGGAAGGCAATTGATGGACTGCAGTCATCGATCAGCGGGAAGTCATCACAACCTTGCACACATAACTCGCCACAACCCGCGAGGAGACACTCAACTTCTGCAGCCGTCAGCTCCCAGGAAGCACGCTAGGAATAGCCTAAACGTCAGTCAGTTGACAACACACTGGTCTACAAGATAAGGGGGAAGAAGAGCCACAGGCGCCACACCAGTACTCAAGCCGATCCAGGGCAGGCTTCCCAACCTGATCCTTCGCATGTCTTCTTTGCCAATCACACCCACTAGGATCATTTTGATAGACCATAGTACATCGCTCCATGCGACGGACTAGCTCCAAGAGGGTACCCAGATCCTCACAGTTACACATTTGAGGACATGAATGCCTTGACTGGTCATTGGTTTTACTTATAGATACCAATCTCCAAAACCATTGTACATACCATTTTATTTTTGTTATTTTTGCATTTTGTTTGTGTAGACAACTCTCTTAGACTTTTAGACGCACAAGAAACTATGTGATTTAAGTTTGGGAGAGGGGTCTAGAGTACTCTCACTTTGTTTCTTGTGTTCTTATTTTTTGTTTTGCATGCATTCACTTATGATTGTTAAAAAAGCAAACACAGTTTTATTTGTCGCATTTCATAGCACATAAGGCATAGAAAAACCAAAAAAGTTAAAAAATCTTGAAAATTAAATTTGAAAGAATAGAATGTTCATATAGTTGCATCTATTTAGCATTGTATATAGGTTGCATTCACATATGATATCATGCATTCGTACTTGCTATATGGGAATTATCTTGATGATGGGGAAATCTTGTTAATTTAGCTAGTAAACATTGTGAATGCTCTTGATTGGTAATTGACTGCTTTAGAAAGTTTTTGGGGCGGATCATTCACCTTAGTGAACTTTGCTTGTGTTGTGTCTTGAAAAGGTCTTGTTTGATTCCTTCTAAAATTGAATTTGAATTGCCAATTTAGAGTCTAGAGATGCATCAAATACCTTCCTTCTTTATGTTTAGTATGATCTATTGTGTGTGTAGTAAAACAGTCTCAAGTTAAGTGGAAAACAAGAAATGAAAGCTGCCCGCTAAAAACCGAGTAAGTGGTAAAGGTGAAGCGGCTAGAAGGATGCGTAAGCCCATAGCCTTTCACGACCGTGTATATCCGCTGCTTACTCCATATGCGGGTTGGTGAAACAACTTGGAAGGAAGCTTAAACCCGTAGCCTTTCATGTTCGTGTAAGCCAATTTCGGAAAAGTCAAAATGGCACATATAAAATGAGAAAAGAAAAAAAAAGAAAAAAATAAATAAGCGAGCAGCAAAAGTGTGGATGAGAGAGAACCACTTGTGTTGAAAAAAAAAATCATGCTAAGCTTAGGGAAGTTGAAGTATGTACTCGTTAATCTCTAGTCCCTTTTGAGGACCACACCTAGAAGAAATAAGGAATTGGACTTGAACCTTTAGAGACCGGCTTAGGTATTAGGAATCCATAGGCTGGATGCTATTCTTGAGGATGATTACATTGCGGTTTTCAAAATGATAGAGCTTATATGTAGATTATGGCCCTAGCTTAGCAAGTTACCTGTTGGATGAGATGTTCCCATTTTGTGTGGAGTTCTTCCATCTTAGTTCATTGCACTTGCTTGAGGCCAAGCAAGATCAAGTTTGGGAGAGCTGAAGTGTGTGATTTTTGATGTTTTTAGAGTCTTTTTTAGGTTGTTTTACATTCATCTAGATAGATTTTCCTTTCACTTAGGATTTAAGCTTATTTAGCACTTTTTGCATTTGCATTTGGAGTTTGGAGTCCATTCAGGTAAAGAAACAGAAAAGAAGCTACAATGGAGCTAAGGAGCATCGAAACAACTGTTGGAGTACTTAAGGAGGCAGCAATCAAGAAGGATCACGGACCCCTCGAACCTCCATGTCGAAGCACATATGCGAGGAAGACCGTAAGACTCTCAATGAAAGCCACCTTAAGGACTTGCCTCAACCAATCTATCTCGAGGGAAGAGTGGTGCAGAATAAAGACCTTGCCTTTTCCACATCAAGGATCATACTCGAAGTAATGACTCAAATGGAAACCACGAGTATAGAGATGTGGAGCATACCTCGTAGTTTAAGCTCGTGCAGGCACTCTGTGGAAAGCATCACAGATTGCCTGGTTAACCGACTTAGGTTGGTTTGACTATTATGGTTATGAGAGTGACCCTATAAATACTCCCTAATGACTCTTATGTCATCATCTGCTTGTTTAGACAAAAAAACTTTATCTTTATGTCATTTTTCATTGAGTTTTAGATCTAAGCTTTGTTTATGGATTGACGGTTGATTATTGAATGAATTAGTTTATGCTTTCTTATTTTGCTTCTTTTACTTTTCATCTTAGCTTATCTATTTTGAATATGCCTTCGATATCAATCACAATCCCCATTCCTCTCAAAATGAGGAGCGAGTAGATCCGCTTGGATCTTGAGGATGGGGAGATCGAAGGTGAAATGGGCAATTCCTTTACTTAGTAAACCGAGCATTAACGCCGATCTCTTCTAATAAGGGTGTGCTTTATGTCTCCTTCTTCCTAATCAGCTGAGGGTTGATTCGAGTCATGATCTCAAGCTAGGACTTGTGAAATGATTGCCCAAAATCTTATTAGAGACGGTCTGATCCACCGAAAAGAGATCTAAATGTGGATCGGCCGTTAGGCTAACTTGGACTAAGCTTTATGCGCTCAAATCGGTGAGATCACGGCGAGAGTCGAATGGATCACTCAGTTTCGGTCGAGATCTCTGCCACGAGAGTGGGTTGATCTTCCCATTTCCTAGCTTCGAGATCACTCATAAGCAATCAATGAGTAGGATCGCCGAGTTCATCGCCGAACCACCACCCAATCGTTTAGATCCTTCTTTCTCATTTAGTTTAAAACCTATTTCAATTTGTGCTCTGTTTTATACCAAATTCTCTGTTTACTGTTCATGTTCTGATTTTGCTTTGTCTTCTAGTCTATTTTGTCTTTTGTGCTCATTTGCTTGATGTTGCCTATTTTACTCTTTAGCATTGTGATATATTGTTTTAGATTTGGCTTGAACTAGGGTGTGTTCATAGATAGGTTGCTAGTTGACTATTCCGATTACTGGTTTGACAACTCACCCACAACTCACCACACTACATGATTTGATAGATACAAACCATAAAATGTCTATTTATCAGTCCGCTCAGTATTTAGCGGTGATCCTGAATGACGGGTTTCTTATCAGCCTTTGCTCAAGCCCGTCTCCTGGGTTTTCCACGGGTATGAAGTTCCCGAACTCGTACAAAGTGTTAGTGTGATCTCCATAGGTTATGCTGAGGCCAAATGGAAAGGTGAATATTTTGTAGAACTACGCGATTGTGACTCGGAAAAGCCGGTGGTTGCACCCAAAAATGAGAGATCCTTCTTTGGGTTCTGGGCTCTCTGGGTTATTGTACACCAATCTTACTGTTTGGAAGAAGCATCCGACTTGCTCTTAACACATGTCAAAGCGTGGTCGTAGCATCCGGCTAGTCCCATTCTGACCATGACTAAATCTATGTCTTTCTCTAAACCCAATCAATTGAGGAGTGAGTCGTAAAGTTTGAGTACATGTGTTCTTCTATAGTGAGTCCCAAGGTATCTTCCTTTGTGTCCCCTCCTTGCGGATGTCGTGTCGCGTTCCGGGCTTATTGGGAACATGCTTTCCCTACAAATTTCCAAGAAAATTTATCGAATCGAGATGAACATGAAGAACATGCAAATCATCATTCTTTTTTCGAGACTTAGCCACAATGAAACGCTATGCAATTTATAATGCATGATAATGCTTGCCATTTTTCCAAAATGCATGAGGATCAATGATCGTAAAAGTGTATAAAGGAGTTTTAAAATGTCCAAGTCATTGTATCAACACAAACTCAACTTTCTCGAGGAGAACAAGGCAAGCAAACCCAATGGTAAATAATTCACAATGAGCACTTAAGTCAAACAAACCATATAACCAACTTAGCGTAAATCAACAAAGTTCTCAAGAAACAAAGGACAAAGACCATCGATGCATTATCAGCTTATGCTCAAATGTAGCATATAGGAGGTTTAAACAAAAATGAATTGATTAAGTTCAACTCCACTCCAAAACAACAAGTTCAATCTTGTCACTATTCATACCTCAACCCTAACTCCTTAAAAATGTAACTTTTCTCCATAAATCTTGCAATTTTAGGTTCAATTCAAGTTATCCAAGTCAAATCCGTTCAAATCCAAGCATTATCATAAAAAAAATCACTAAAAACCTAAAACCATGAGGAAACCCCAAATTGGTGTTCTTGAGCTTCCATGGAAATGAAGGTTCTAGAAATACCTTATTTTTTGAATTAGAATCTTAAAGAGTTGGTGAAACTTGAAAAAAATAACCAAAGATTAGTGGAGAATAAATTATTAGATTCACACTTGTGAGAAAGGGAAAGGAGAGATATTTTTGCTTCGTAGGGAAACAAGTGAGTGGATAAGAGAGTGAGGTGAGAGAGCTTTCTTTGTGGTCCTTAAGGAAGAGGAGAAAATCGGGCACACACTCAACCAACAAGGCAGATTGGCTGGAACTGAAGTCTGATCGACCAAAGTTTTGCTCGGTCGGCCGAATAAATTCACATTTTGAGAGGTCCAACAGATTTGGCCGCAGCTTCTCACGAATCGCCTGAAGTTTAAACAGGGTCAGCCTAGGATGTCCCAAGATGGAACCTGCTCTGTTTCCACTTGGCCGAGTCTCGACCTAGACCAGGCAGAGCTTTTTACGACCCGGTCAATCCCATCATAGGATGGTCGATCCCTATGTTGGATCGTCCAAAGCCTCTCCCGGATCAGCGGATTCCCATGCGGTTTGGTCGATTCCCACCTTTGGGAAACTTCTTATTTTCATGCTTTTGAGCTCTCTCTCACCATTCTTTACCTGGTTTTCATTCATGTTTGATCCTTCTTCAATTATGTTCAACTTCCTTCACCATAAACCACTAACCACAAACCAAAATAAAGAAACTCAAATCGCAAAACAAAAGTTCAAAGAATATATACAAGGATAATCATGGAATTGCTTCCTAAGTGTGCTTGTTTCAAGTCTCTAGCTTGATTTTGTTGAGGTGTTTGTCATTATGTTGGCCCTTCTTGAACGCTTTTGAATCTGGATCTTTCATCCTTGGGAGGTTAGAGGTGTCATCACGAAATCTACAACATACCCAATAATTCTACACAGAGTTGTCTTCGACTCCTGGATCAGGTACTTGGTGGCTCTACTCATTTTTTCCAGCACAACCTCTTTGTTGAGAAGATCGATCTTGGCCCCCAAAATGCTAAGGAAAGGCCTACCTAGAATCAGTGGGATCTTGCAGTCGGCTTCCATCTCAACAACTGTAAAATTGGTCAGAACTGTACACTTCCCTATTTTCAGAGGGTAGTCCATGAGCTTCTCAACTGTTGCCTTTGACAAGGCATCACTGAATAAAATTATTGACGAGGTCTCCTTCGTTTTCTCAGTCCCAAGAAACTTCATGATCTCATATAATAGCACATTGAAACTTGCACCGGAGTCACAAAAGGCATCATCAAAGCTCAGCTCGCCTAGTGTACACGATACTGCAAAGGTACCCAGATTGCGGTCCTTAGTCAGGATCTTAGGCTTCGGTGGTGCAGGATCAAGGTCGGCCTTTACAGTGAGAATTTCCTCAACCTTTTCTCTATTAGCTAAAGCATTCTTTAAGAACCGTACTTGTTTAGGGACTTCACAGAGACTCCATCCTTGGCAGTGCAACATCTATCTCACTCATCTGGTTCTGGAAGTGGGGGAGTACTTTCTTCTGTGCTCTAGTGAGAAACTTTCCCGGAAAAAGAAGTTGAGGGTCGTAGGGGCCAGTCTCGCCATCTTCCTTGGTGGTGTCTGTTCCCTTGGGTTTTCCTTTTTTGTTCTTGGGGACTTGGTCTTTGATAGCTAAGACTCTATCCGGCTCAACCACCGCTTGTGTATTCTCTACTGACCTTCTGATTGACTCCCTTATCTCCTCGGCTCTCCTAGTTGCTTCAGCCATTTTAAACTCTTCCTTAGTGACAGCCACATCGATTTCAATGTACTTACTTCCATTATCGATGAAGACCTCCTTACCGAACTTATACTCTTCTTTAGGCTCTCCCCTCTGAAACTTGGTGTCTTTGACACTGAATTTCTGCTCAAGCTTCTTTGTCCCAAGCAAACCACACAACAGTCTTGCAATTTCTTCAATGGCCCTATCTTTCTCTTCATCTCAACAATGACTTTCTTGGGTTTGGCTCTGCCTTTCCCGGAAGTTGTACTAAAGGTCTTTGCCTTGTAAAAGCTACTTGTGCCATATAGTTTTTAAGAGATTTAACTTGAGAAGCAAAGCTATGGCAATGATTCTCCCTTGGAGCTCATTGTATCCAGTTTCCATTTTGGCATTTACTTTATCAAATTTTCTGTCAATCTCTGCTTGCCCTTTTACGCGAGTTGAGCTAGCATGCACTTGATTTCTGAGTCTCGAGATGGAGGGGCGGAGCTCTTGTTCTGATAGGTTTGCTGGTTGTTCCCTTGGTAAGGTTGCTTGACATAATTCTGTTGGTTGCTTCCTTTTCCTTAGTTCACCTAGTTCTTTTGTTGGTCCATCACCCTTGCTAGTTTCCATTGTTACCCACAAAGTTTACTTCTTCTTGAGTCTCCTCACAACCCTCAAAGATTTCTTCTTGATTACCTTGTTGTCCAATATCAACTTCACCAAAAAGGTTTATAGTCTTCTGTCCAATAGGAAAGATCTTACCAAGCTTGTCAATCTTGTCATTGAGCTCCTTAATTTCTTCTCGGCTCCCCGATGGTTCTTTCATAGTCTCCTCTGTAGCATGCATGACTCTCAGCTAGATTCTCAACTAACCACTCTCCTTGAGTAGCTATAAGATTGGCAAAACACCCATTTCTTGCCATGTCCAATGCTCGGCGGACAGTCTCGTTTACTCCTCGGTAGAAGATATCTAACATATTTTCCCTAGTCACACAATTATGAGGGCAACTCCTAGTGTACCCTTACAACATTTCCCAAGCTTCATGCAAGCTCTCGGTTCCTCCTTGCTTGAAGTTTGTGTTATCGTTCCTTAGCTTGTTTGTCTTTTGCTTTGGGAAAAACTTGGTGACAAATTCCCTCTCCACCTTCTCCCAGTTGGAGACTAGGTCTGAAAGAATATTCTTCTCCCATTGAGACGCGTTGCCCCCAAAGAGAATGGGAACGTGATCATTTTCATACTATCTTCAAGGACACCATTGATCCTCACGTTTTTGCACAATCTCTCAAAGTGATCCAGATGATTGAGAGCGTCTTCCAACAGTAAACCATTGTACCTATGGTTATGAACCATGTTAATCGAGGTAGACTTTACCTCAAAATTATGAGTGTGGATAAGAGGGACATGAAGCCTTAGTCTAGCTTCCCTCAGATTGGGCTCGTCAAAAGCTCCAATCGGTCTTTCCTCATGCGGCCAATATGGAGTTGTAGTAGGACCTCCATCGTCGTTCTCCTCATTGTGTGCAACCTCAGGTTGCTCAGTGTTCTGTTCAGCCATACCCAAACGAGATATATGGTCTTCTAGTTCCTTGGGTCATCATTCTAGAGCAAGACTCCTACATTCTCTCTCAAGATGGAATAAATCTAAGCCACTGTCACAGACTTGTCTTGTGTGGTTTCGAGTTTGCATACACCTACAAGAGAGCAAAGGCTAGTTGCATAGACTCCCGGATAGCAGTACCAATTTGATTACTTGCATTTGCATACAATTAAATAAATACAACAAAATGCGAACACCTAGTCGTTGGTAGCACTTTGACGTCGAATCACAGGGAATCTAGATCTAACACGGTCTGATTACTAGGACTCAACTCAAGCCAGAAAAGATATATATGGTTTTTCGATAAAAATGAAATCAACCAACTTAAATGAAAGCAAGCAAAGGAATAAATAAGTAATATCGATAAAGGCAATGGATGTGGGGTTAGGAAATCTGATCTAGGGGATGACAATAGATCCAGTAAATATAGGTTTCTTACACAAAACACCATCCTAGGGCATGAAGCTCATTCTATCTAGACTGATCCACTCTCGTGGCATCAGCCCCTTAGCAAGAAATAGGGAAACTAAACTCTCGTTTGTCGAGCTACAACTTGAAAAGCATTAAAACCTAGTTCACTAAGACTATTTTCCACCATAACATCAGCTCTCACTAATAGGGAAAGGAAACCCACAAAAAAGGTTGGTTCTGGTATTTCATCGAACACCTCTTGAGTTATGTTTCCCTGCCTTCAGGATTACTAGATGATCAGGCTAAACCCAGTATTATGTGCACCTTAAGTGGAGGATCTATAGATTTAGTAACCCTAGCTACAAGAATCTATCATCAAACCCCTAGATATACCTAACCTTCAACCCCTTAAGTGACAACTCACTCATATTCAAGCACAACTCAAAGCAAATGATAAATATGGTTGAAATGATAAAGGTAAGAAGAGAAGGGATTAAGATGAAAATCTTGATAGGAAGATGAAAAAGGATCTGATTCATAAATCCATGAGAAAATCCTACGAAGGCTTCTCCAAATCTTCAACACAACAAACCAAAGGATAATAGTTTGAAACTTTGCTACAAGAGTTCAAGAGAATGAGTTGGTGGTTTGGACCAAAGAACAAGGTTCCTTTCCGTTAAATAGTCTAAGAAATAAACCTGAAAACACATTTGATCGACCCAGGACAAACCAGATTAGATCCAAAAATAGAAGGCATAAGATAACTAGTCATGGGTAGTTGTTCGGCCGAGCCCAAAGTAGCTTCGATCGGTGCTTGTCAAGTTGCAGCCATTTTGTGTCTCTTCTGAGCTAGATTGGTCGAAACCTCGTCCAGTCTGGTCAGAGCCCATTCTGGACCAGCCGGGTGGGATCTCCGTCTTCAATTTGTTAGTCGTCCTTGGTTGCAGCTTGTATCAGACCAGTCGTGCCTTAGAGTAAATCGATCCATCTATGTCGGATCGATCGAAGCCCGATTGATAACAAGGTTTTTTGGTCTATGGCTATCAAATCATTGAGGTATGGTGACAAGTAGATGGGATTGTCGAACCAATACTCGGAGATACTTGCAAACAGCCTATCTAGTACTAAGATCTAGTCAGAGCAACCTAACGATCTGTCAAAAAGTTAGGCCAATATTTAGATGAGCTCTTAAACTAGCATAAAGGACAAATTACACTAGATGACAAAATAAAAACAGAGCAAATGAATTCAAAACAGGGAAATGAGCAATAAACAGAGCAAGAACTAGCTATGCGATAATCTAAAGGAATTCAGCATGAATCTAGAGGATAGGGAATGGGTAATCAGCGGTTAACTTGCCGATCCAACACCGCCGAGCTATATAAAGCGAGCTCTAAACCGGGACAAGCTAGATCAATCCACTCTCGTGGTGAAGATCACTTTTCGATCCGGCAGATCCATTACAACGTTAGCCGCAATCAAGCCGGATCCAAAGCATAAATTCCAGCCCGAAGTGTTTAATGACCGATCCAGATGCTAGATTTCTCTTCGGCGAATCTAAGCCATCTCTCATATAACACTTTGGTCTCCGATCCCCTTAGCGCTA
>OVBA01005584.1:0-19505 GCA_900406435.1 Lepidium aucheri
ACCAGTTATACATCCACGATATCACCTGAAGAACAAATACTAAACCAAGAACAGACTCGGGTTCTACTCTACAACGCAGGTCGATAAATAAATAAGTAATACAGAAACTAGTTTTACCAAGTTATACGATTTTTATCATAAATATAACCAGTTCTAGTTTTACGCAGTTATACATCCACAAAATCACCTGAAAAACAATTCTGAAACCCATAATAAACTTGAATTCTACTCTACAATGCAAGGCGCAACATTCACAAACCTATACAGATTCAGTTATATTAAACCAACAATGCTATATGGAGAGCTATANAGAGCTATATGGAGCTATATACAGATTCAATTTTATTACCTTCATGGGTTATACATACAAGAGAATGCACTGACTTTGGCGGCTTTCAATGAGGCCGATTCTCCTGCTCGCGGTGATATGGCCTCTGGTCGGAGCTCTGGTCCACGTCGCCGTCGTCGGAGCCGTTGTCGTCGTACGGAAGAAGAGAAAGAAGAAGCAGACCCGATTGTTCCCGTTTATTAATCTATTTCTTTTCTTATTTTTTTTAAAATTAAAAAAAAGATGGAGGGTTAAAATTGGGATATCACAATTCATTAATAGTTTTTGGGTATTAAATTAAATTTGGGTATAGAAGATTCTCCTTTCTTCAAAATGGAGTCCCAAAATATTACTGTACTAATTAAAAAAACAAAAAAAAAAAAGAACAAAAGAAAGAGCTCAGAGGAATGGCGAATCTCAACTGAAATTTCAGGAGAATGCGAAGGACCCAACCAACGGTGACCAATTTCATCACTGCTCTTTCAATTGCACCAGCCGGGAATCGAACCCGGGTCTGTACCGTGGCAGGGTACTATTCTACCACTAGACCACTGGTGCTTTTTGTTGATTGTCCATCCGATTATATTTTAAAATATAAGATTCTATAGGACTCACAAGTCACAGCCACGGGATTGATTGCTATTCGCAAGAGAGAGAGGGAGAGAGAGGCAAAACACTGCAAGAAAATGGCGCTTCCAGTGACGAGAATGATGATTCCTCACGCACGACCATCGCTTCATTTCTCGCATCAAAACCTTCCAAACTACAGTCGCGTTGATATTCTCTGTCGCTGTGCTCCATCAGAACTCCAACAACTTCGGTCTCTGCTCTTTCCTTCTTTTGGTTCAACTTTCGAGTTTAATTTACTCGAAACTGAGAAACCATTTGTAAATATGTTTCCGTTTGACTCTAGGTCTGAACTCTCTCTTTCGGTCGAAAGTCACTCTATCCCGCATCCAGATAAGGTACACCAAGTCTCTCTTTCCTCTTTGGATGTAATGATTAAATTTTCTTTGGAGAATTTATGCAATTGAAAATCGACATCTAGTGTCGAAAATTATATAGGTAGAGAAAGGTGGAGAAGATGCTTTCTTTGTGAGTGGCTATAGAGGTGGAGTCATTGCTGTGGCAGATGGTGTCTCCGGGTAAATTCTAACGTTTGCTTATCCTAACTTTGAGTCACTTCTTTTCTGGGTTTGATTCAATTTTGATTAAGTTTGTATCTTTTCTCTCAGTTGGGCTGAACAAGATGTTGATCCTTCCTTATTTTCTAAAGAACTTATGGCTAATGCTTCTCGTCTAGTTGATGACGAAGATGTAAGTTTTGAAATCTCACTGCAACTGTTAAATTTTTCTTTTGAGTGATTCCTTTGCTTTTCTTGAACTGGAACAGGTCAGATATGATCCTGGTTTCCTCATTGACAAAGCTCATTCTGCAACTACATCCAGAGGTTCTGCTACAATGTGAGACTTAGATAATCATGTCCTAATCCTTATTTTTCTTCAAGTTTTGTTTTTGTCCCTTTTTGGATAGCTTGATGTCGCCATTATTGGTGAAAGCAGTATTCTAGCTATGCTTGAGGAGATTGGTATTCTCAAAATAGGCAATGTTGGAGATTGTGGACTTAAGATTTTTCGCCAAGGTTTTTTCTTTTTTATCCTTCTGTAACCTGAAAAGCTAGATTGTTTCATGCTCAAGACTTTGAAAAAGAGCTTTTCTTTTTCATTCTCATTTTTCAGGTCAGATCATCTTTTCCACAACTCCACAAGAGCACTACTTTGACTGTCCTTATCAACTTAGCTCTGAGGGTTCTGCACAAACTTATCTAGATGCATCGGTAAAATAACGTACCAGTCTTTCACGAATTTGAGCTAGTACTGGTCCTCTGTAACATGCTTCTTAATTTACGCAGTTTAGCATAGTGGAAGTACAGAAGGGGGACGTGATCGTGATGGGTTCAGATGGGCTTTTTGATAACGTGTTTGATCATGAGATCATTTCGATAGTGACCAAGCATACAGATGTTGCAGAATCATGTATGTGTATCTACATATATATACAAACATCTTTCTTGGTTTTAGAACTGACATGGTTTTTTTTTTTTGTACAACTATTACAGCGAGGTTATTAGCTGAAGTGGCAAGTAGCCATTCAAGAGATACAGAATTTGAGTCTCCATATGCATTAGAAGCAAGAGCTAAGGTAACATCATAACTTGCTCCGTGAATTAATTTTGCCGGTTCAGGCAAAAGCAAATCCGACCACGAATGTGTTTTGACATAACAGGGGTTTGATGTTCCTCTCTGGAAGAAGGTACTAGGAAAGAAGCTTACAGGTAAAAAGATGACATTGTTGATGCAAGTACTGGATTTTTCTATTTACGTTGCAAGTAACAGTTCCTGAGTTGATCTCTCGTTTTGATAATACAGGAGGGAAGCTTGATGATGTCACTGTGATCGTTGCCAAAGTTGTTAGCTCATGAATCACTCTGTTCATGATAATGTTTACGCAATCTTCAAATTATTCTTTTTGTATAAGTCCTTGCTGAAACTCTTCTATACTCAATTTTATCAGGGATCTTGTTGATGAAATAGATAAAATGTAATTTCATAACAAACAAAAAGATATTCATCTAAAGTTAAATCTTTATTCTTGTGAATCTGACTCTTTAAGCTCATCTATCTCTTTTAGTATTTCTCACAAAACAAATAAGATACAAAATTTTCTCTCGTCAATGCAAACCAGAAAAAGGACCTTAAGGATTGGAACTCTAATCTGACAACATTATTACGTGAAAAACAACTAATTTTACAAACAAAGATCTCTAACAGCAGAGTGTTAACAACTAACCAACCAGTAGCTCTATGAAGAATCAATTACCTGAATCAGGTAAGCAAATAAGCCAAAAGCGTATTTTTGTCTTCTCAAACTGCATTAGATTCGCCATTGAGATCTTGAAAAAGGGATTTGACAGTTTCATAAGTGGACCAGCAGATGGCAGCTGCTGGAGCATGGAAGAGCATTCTTGGTAGCCATCCTCTGGCAAGTCCTCTATAACCGTCTTTCTTCACAATTGTACGGAACACATCGCTTATGGAACTGCTCTTGAAGCGGTCACAACCGCACACACCCTGAAACATCACCAGAGACATTCTCAGAACAGCCAAGACAACCTCAACCAGATGAAATGGCTGATTAGCAAAGGTTTCAGTAAAACAAAACAAGTGAATTGCTAAAAGATTCTGGACCCGAGAGCTGACAATTTTTTAAAACTTTTCTTCCTCTTCCAACTCATAACTAAAACCTCACAAATAGAAATATAGCCCCAAGATTCAGTAAATATATGCCATAAAAAACAAAGCCTGCGACATTTACACTGAGGGGATTTAGAGCTCGGCAGAAAAACAGGATTGTTCTAAAACTACACCTACAATCTTCAATAGTTTTATCTTCTACCTCATAAACTCAAACTGTATCTTAGCCACAACTGACTATACTATATAGCTACTGACAGAGCAGCTTATTAGTATACACTCAACACTATTCTACGAAAACTTTTAGTTTGGGATGCCTTAACCGCAGACCATGATACGAGCTCACTGGATCACACTTTGAAGAACCTATTCCACTAGACAACTACTGAATTTCCAGCTCACAGAGCTCAGATTCTAGCAACGAGTGATGCAATCTACATTTTACCTATATAATCATAGTCTTGAGAAATCGAAAACAACAGAAGAGAAGAAAAGAAAATGTCTTTACAAATTCAAGTAAAAAATTCGATCAAGATACCACATTGGCTCTCATATACCAAAAGTGGTTTTAGTTTAGAGACTTTAATCACCTGACATTGCAACTGCGTCTTAACAACGTCAAGCGGTGTAGTAACAGCAGCCGCCAAGCCTCCAGCTGCAGCTCCAGCAGTAGCATAAATCAACCAACCTTCCTCTTCATCATCACCAGCAGCGTGCTCAGGTGATATCTCCCGCAATCCCCTTTTAACGGCCTCATACGTAGCGAAATGAACAGCCGTAAACGGAGCATTCATCAACACAGTAGTTCTATAAGAAGCGTAAAAAGCACCAAACCCTTCCTCACGCGTTACCCTCTTAATACAATCCCAAACTCCTTTATAAGTCCCATTCCCAATCTGCAACCTCTGCTTAACCATATCCATAGGAGTAAAAACAGCGTCACTCGATACGGTAGCGAATACGCCGGAAATAGCGTGCGCAGCGGAGTTATTAGGGTTTCCACCGGATAAAAACTTCTTAGAGACTTCATAGAAAGAGAAATAAACGGCGTGAGCTGGTCCAGCACCGAGTCCCATAGCCCAAATACCTCTGTACAAAGCCGAAGGTCCATCAGTTTTAATAATCGAACGAAAAGCTTGACGGATTCCGATTGGTTTAATCGGACATGAACGAAGAGCTTGCATATGGGTTTTGACTGTATCTACAGGAAACATCGCCATGTGTTCGACAGAGCCAGCAATCGAACCAGCGACCATTAGCTGCCAGAATCGAAGAGTGGTGTTTTGAGTTGGAACGACGATAGCTGGATGAAAATCCGGTGGTTGAGGGATTGGACGGAGATCAGATTCTGGGAATTTGGATGCAGTCGTGGCTTCTGTCGCCATGTTAAGGTTCGATATAACAGTACAAGAGGAACAAGTTATTAAATCAGGGTTCCGAGATGTTTGGAGAAATACCAAATCTGGAGATTTCTCCGACCAGATAGAGGAGGCGGCGATTAAAATAAAACACAGACGAGGGAAGGGATAAGTAAATCTCCTTTTGTCTGTTTAGTGTTTTACCAGATCCTACTTTTCTTGAAATTTACATACAACAACAATATGGTAATTGCATACATCAATCAGCTTATGTTCTAGTTTACTATGATGATAATTATTCATAATTTGAAGACTTTAAAGACAAACTGAAACCGAGCACAAAGTCTAACTAAATACTACTATTAGCAATTGGCAATATAAGATGTCACAGCTCCATCACCAACTTTGTGTCTTACAATTACAAGATCGATTCAAATCCTTTCATGAATCTAAGAGCAAGAGTAGTCTCCGTGACATAATTAAATCTACATCGATCCCTCACAAAACATTTTCTAAGTAAAAAAAAAAGAGAGTTTAGCGCACACGAAATCTCTACCAAAGAGTCTAACAACAAATAGAACTCAAACGATCTTGGTAAAATCCCTAACGAAAGCGTTGATATTAGCATCAGAAGAACCACTTTTCGCAACAGCTCCTAGACAGATCTCACTGAGATCACAAGTCCTTCTTCTCATCTTTTTACCTTCTTCACTCTCTCCATCCATAAACCTTATTACTAATTCCTTGATCTCGTTTCTACTTATCAACAACTCCGTCTTCTTATTCATCTCGATCCTCATTCCGACCCTCCACTCGTCAACAATCATCTTTGCATTCAAGTGCTGATCCCAAAACAACGGAAAAGTAAGCATCGGTACTCCAGAATATATCCCTTCTAAGGTCGAGTTAAATCCACAATGCGTCCAAAACCCGCCTACAGCTTTGTGACACAGCACACGAAGCTGGTGCAACCAGCTCACAACAACACCTGAGCTACCTTCAAGAGCCTCCTTAAGCTTTTTCTCACCCTCACGAGCCACCCAAAGGAACCGGACTCTACTCTCTCTCACTCCTTTCACTGTTTCCTCCATCTGAGCTTCCGAGACCGAAAGAAAACTCCCTTGAGATATGTAAAGCACAGAGCTTTTCGGTTGCTCGTCAAGCCAGCGGATGTAATCCGGTTCACTGCTGTCAGTTTGGACGGAGAGTTCATCGAAGGGTATTAATGGACCAGTGGCGTAAACCGGGAAATTATACTTGGTAACGAAAAAGTCAATGGCTTTTGGTTCGAGCTCATAAGCAGAAGGAAAGATAAGGTACTTAGCTTTAGAAAGCTCATCGAAACACTTTTTGAATTTATTGAAAACTTGATAACTATAGCCGTGGAATATCTGCGGTAAGTCACGGAGTCGCGTCGGAGATAAACCGGGTATGTAATCAACAATTTCTTCTATTTTTGATTCTAGAAACAAACCCGACATCAAGAATTAAAATTTACACATAAATAAAAGGATAGACTTTAGTTAAGATTTTAATCTATTTTTCCGACAGAATGCGAATTATACCTGATGGTTCGACCGGAAAATGGCCGTGAGTGGCCAGAAGATCGGATTGAACGAAGAGAGAGAGAATAGGAGCCGACGTAGTCCAGAAAGAAGCCACCGGAATATTCTTCTTTGTGCCGACATTCACTGCCCAAGTTATGTAAGAGTCAGCGATGATTACGTTGGGAGGCAAAGGATTGAGGCGATCAAGCAGCCGTTCGAAGGGGTTCTCCAATCTGGTCATGACAGCTTCTACGAAGCCGATGAAGTCGTTGGCCCGGACAAGCTCGGAAGGAATGACGTTTGGTAGAGTAGCAAAGTTGATCCGGTCTGGTTTCGTGTTGGTCCCGATTAACCTGAGCCATTCTTCGGTGACGACGAATGTGACGATGAGGTCAAGGTCTCGGCCGACGAGGCGTTTACAGAAGTTCAACATGGGATTGATGTGGCCTCTTCCAGGCCAAGGCATGGCCACCACGTGGCGAACTGCTAGTGGTTGAGATTTGATTTGATCCATAGAATATTGGGAAATGTGTGATTCTACCCACTGTGAGAAGCTGCAGAGGATATGTTAGTTCGACACCAACTATTTTAGGTCACAGACTTCTAATGATTACACAAATATGTTGTTTTCAAAGGTCCTCATGTATTATTTTTTTGTTTCTGATCTTGATTAGAAGTTTACTTATGTTTTTTTCTTTTTTTTGTTATCTCCTAGATAGACTCGCGTGTTGCTTCTCTAAATGATATTAGCTTCGTAACTAAATTGATTTATTACTAAAATGTACCAAACATCAAGTGATCATTAACCGTTAACTTGTATCGATAATATTCCTAACGAAAGCCTCGATATTAGCATTAGAGCAACCGCTTAGTGCAACAGCTCCACGACAAATCTCACTGAGATCACAAGCTCTTCTTCTCATCTTTTCTCCTTCTTCGTTGTCTCTATCCATAAACTTCATCACCACTTCCTTGATCTCTTCTCTCCCAATCAACAAGTCCTTATTCTTCCTGCTTTGGATCTTAGTTCCAATTCTCCAGTCATGTACAATCATTTTCCCGTTCAGAATCTGATCCCCAAACAAGGGAAACACCAGCATTGGTACTCCTGAATATATACCTTCTAAAGACGAGTTAAACCCACAATGTGTCCAAAAACCGCCTATGGCTGCATGACATAGCACCCGCAGCTGATCGCACCAGCTCACAACAACGCCCAAGCTACCTTCAAGAGCCTTCTTCAACTTCAACTCGCCCTCACGTGCCACCCAGAGGAACCGGACTCTGCTTTCCACCACTCCTACCACTATTTCTTTCATTTGAGCTTCCGAAACCGAAAGAAAACTCCCCTGAGATATATAAAGCACAGAGCTTTCTGGTTGCTCGTCAAGCCACCGTAGGTAATCAAGATCGCCAGTGTGTTTAAGCTCGCCAATTCCAAGGGAGAGTTCTTCAAAAGGTATTAGCGGACCGGTCGCGTAGACCGGGAAATCAAACTTGGAAGTGAAAAAGTCAATGGCTTTTTCTTCAAGTTCATATGGGGAGGTGAAGAGGAGATACTTAACTCTTGAAATCTCATCGAAACATGGCTTGAATTTATTGAAAACTTGTTGGCTATAGAGTGGTAGGTCGCTAACTCGCGTAGGAGATAAACAAGGGATGTAGTCAACAACTTCATCTTCTTTTGATTCTGGAAAACAAAAACCAAGAATGATAAGCAATTACCAATATAAGGTTACATAATTTGGCGATCAAAATTTCGCTATTTCCCAAACGAGGACCTAAAGATTCGACTAGGAAATGGCCGTGACTTGCTAGTAAGTCTGAGTGAAGGAAGAGGGAGAGAATTGTGGCCGACATAGTCCAAAGAGAAGCCACCGGAATATTCCTTCGGACACCGACCCTCACGGCCCATTGGACGTATGTGTCAGCTATAATTAACGCCGGAGGAGGAGCATTAAGGTCATCAAGCAGCCTCTCGAAAGGTTCCTCAAGCTTGGTGTAAAGTGCATCGAGGAAGCCGAAGAAGTCGTGAGCTCGGACGAGCTCTGAAGGGATGACGTTTGGGAGAGTGACGAAGCAGATGTTGTCGGGTTTTGGGTCGGATCCGATTAACCCGAGCCATTCTTCTGTGATGACAAAAGTGACGATGAGGTTTGAGTATCGGCGGACGAGGCGTTTGCAGAGATTCATCATTGGGTTGATGTGGCCTCTCCCTGGATAAGGCATTGCTACCACGTGGCAGACTTTGAGTGATTTAGATTCCACTCGGTCCATGGGATGATTATCGTCACGACCTTAGTTGAAAGATAGAATCTGAATGTGAAGAGTACATATGATGGAACTTTTGACTATTTTAAATCTTAAGTGGATATTTTTTGTTTGACAAAAAAAAGCTAGGATTATTTTTTTTACAAACTCCATCTCTTTTAATTCATAAATCCATGCTGATATTTTAAGTATTGTTTTTCAGAGTTTTAGAGAAATCAATCCGAATTAAAAAATCTGGAACAAAACCTCACAAATACCCTATTGGGTCCTAATTCTATATATTTTAAAAATCAAACCTAAATCCGAACTCGGTCTATACCAAACCAAATTCTATCCGAAAAATATTTGAATAAGTGTTGATCCTTAAACTTTTAATTTAAGAACAATACAAAAGATTTTACAAGTTGAGAGTATATATGGGATGAGAGTAATTTTCATATATTTCTTACAACTTCGATTCCCCCTTTTGTTCATGAACTATCCGTAAATCCTGCTTAATTTAATCAATCTCCATTAATGTTAATTGGATCGGAGTTTCCTTTTATTCTCTTGGTGATTCTATAATTTACTCAGCCCGTCAATCCCGTGCCACTCAGCTCGTCAATCCCGCGTTTTGCGTTAATCATCATTAATGTCATCCAGCTCGCCGACTGGTGTGAGTAATGACTTCGTATTATTAGTGACGAGATGACTTCCTGAACTCGATCCTTCTTTGGGCTAGAGTTCTTAGAGGGCCTTATGCTTAATGAGCCTGTCCATTTTGGGTATCAACATTTTCCCCCCAAATCTTGTCAATTATGAAAGATTTGGGAAGGTTTTCAATTCTCTTTTCCCATGATTTTCTTTTCCCCTCAACCGATCTTGATCTCAGTTTTTTTGGGTCCTTTCTTTAAAAACCATTGCCCTTACCGCCGAGCTTGTGCGTTTACGGTTTCCAAGGTAAGACTGTTCATATTTCTCCGTTTATTTCCTTTTTTCCTTTATTATATTTCTTCTTCTACTAGGTCTTTGCTTTTTCTCTCCTCTAGCCTTTCTTCAACTCTTCTTCTTCGTTCTCGAATCTTCTTCTTTTTCTTCTTGCCATGGCTCCCCGTACATCGTTCGGCAATCCTTTGTCTTCGAAGACTCGTTCTACCGTTAGCGCTTCTGACCAACCATCAAAGAAGGACTGTTCTTCCGCTGGTGCTTCTAGTAGCTCATCGTCTCGCCATCTTCTCCTCTCGGCGACCGACTTGGAAGCGTTTAGGGTCAGGAATCAAGTTCCTAATGAATCGGTCTTCGAATACCTCCAACTTTTCTTCCTGATTACGCGATGATCTCATCCTCCTTCTTCGAGGATTGCCATCTTTTGTTCCTTATTCCTGAGCCCTTACTATTTTTGCTTAGTTCGTTGGGTCTCTCGTTTAAACACGTCGTCCCGAATCTTCTTTGCTTTATGATTGTTTCTTTGGTTCTTGCACGAGAGGTTGGTGAGACGCTTTCACTGGTGGTTTTTTTCCAACTTTTCTTTGTTCGTCGGGCTAGACCCTGACCATTCTTCTACGCTTACACCAATCCTAGTGCTAAATTTTTGGAAGGCCTCCTCGTACGTCAAGATTGATGGTCTGAGAAGTCTTTCTGTTTTAAACTTTGCCCGGAGTCAATCAGGAATTTCCATCCCGACCAAGTGCTAGACTCTAGTGATTCTGCTTGTGGTCTGAACCTTCTTAGAGTAGTGTTTTAATCTGGTTTTTTGTGTTATGCACTGACGATGTGTATATATATATATATATTTTGTTTGCAGTTTCTCATGAGCCGACCTTGTCTTCTGAAGACTTAGCCTCCCTGGTTGAGAGGTTTAAAGGAGCCGGGTGTCACTGGGACTCGTTTAACCCCGAGAAAATCTGTCGTGCCTTTTCTCCAGTAATTCTTCTTGAGTTCCCGATGGAAAAATCCCCTTCACCTTATCGTTATGGCCGAGCTGGATCTTCTGTGCGCACTGGTTAGTTTCCTTCCTCTTCTTTTCCTTTTGTGTTTTGCTTTTCTGGTAGTATTAGGTCTTGACTATCTTTGTCTTAGATTCTCAACGTCAGTCGGGGGCGTCTGTTCGAGATGATGTCTCTAGCCACCATCGAGGTTGTGATTCTTTGAGGTCTTATATTCGAAACATTGAGATCCCTCTCGACACTGCTGGTTCGACCCCCGAGGCTGAGTTCTTGGTGAGTCAAAGAAGTGGCAAGGAACCCTGTTCGAGCCAAACTACCCATCCTCACCCTTCACATTCCAGCGGCGAGTGCCCTTCAAAGCGAGTTCATGATGCTCCAGGCTCATCCTCTATGAACCCTCGTAAATTCTTGATCATTCAACCATACTCGCGATCACTCGGTTGTTGAGGATTTGGTCAAATTGTCTGACCTCGTTCACCACATAGTGTCTCGAGGTCACACCCTTCCTTCTTTAGAGAGCATGGCCTTCAAAGATACTTACATTGAGCTCGCTGGTGCCTTCGGAATGGTAAAGTTTTTTTTTTATGTCGTGTTCCTTCTTCGTGGTTTCCTTTTATTGTAGTTATAACTGTCCCTTTTTGATGTAGTTCATGGCTGTGGTTAATTGGTTGATCGGAGGTTTTGAGTCTGGGTCCTTGATCGGTGCGCCCTTGGATGCTTTGGGCTCATCCTCTCATGTGTTGTCTAATCAGTGAAGATTTTAAATGACGCAGTGGTTGCTCGAGATGCTGAGATCGCTAAGCTTTGAGCCGATGTGGATAGCACAAAGAGGAAGCTAGCTTCTACATGTCGAGAGGCCGACTATGTCGTGAAGACCCTAGGTCTTGAACGCCACCAATGAATGACTTCTCGTGATAGGGCTGCGGCTCGTGCTGTCCGAAAGAGGTCCGGCATCCTGAAGTGGAGGTATAAAAGGCATCTTGCTGGGGTTCGTCAAAAGTTCGATCGTTTGAGGAAACAGTCCGACTACCGTGTGATCAAGGCGCGAGATGCCATTTGTTGCAAGATTTTGGAGGAAATGAAATCTAGGGTCCTGACTCTTGATGGCTTTTCCATAGCTGCTGAAAGAGACCACCTTGTCCTTGAAGCTTTTGAAGACGGGATTGACGACATGTCCTAGGCGTGAATGCTTCCCTTCAGACTCAGAGGATCCTCATACTGACGTCCGATGCAAACCAATATCCCTACCGGGTGGAGGCACGAGTGCCATTTAGAATTTTTATCTCTTTCCTTTGTCGTTGTCTCCATTTTCTGTTTCTTATGTATTCTGACTTTTTTATGTGTTTTCGTCTTGACTCCTTTTGGATTTGGACTCGTTATTTATTTCCCTCTTTTGGGTTATTGTTTATATGCTGTTTGTTGTTTTTTCTGAAACGCGCTTTGTTTATATTTTTCCTGTCCAGTTTCTTGTTGTGGGGATCACCTCGACTTTCTCCACGAGATTAATATTCATTAGTCAAATATCCTTTGTCGTTTGTGCTTTATCCCGCTTGACAAATTTGGTGCGGGGTAACTTTTGGGTTGTCCCGGCTTACTTCGTCGAGTTTACTAGTTGTGGACTCAACTTGTTTGTCTATTTCATTGGACGATCAACCATTTATTCAAATTTCCTTCTTTAATCTGAACGGTTCAGATTTCTTTTTAGAGGTTAGCGGTTACCGGCTCTCCCGATTGTAGGTCTCTAAGAGTTTTAAAATTTTTCCTCTTCTTGGCTTCAGTTATTTCGTCGCCTACTCCTTTAACAGATATTTTCTATCCCTTTCATTACTCGCTTTATTTTTTTTGTGATTTCTGGTAGTTTTCTTGCTTTCATTGCCTGTCGTGTATGTACTCTTCTTCTTGTTCCACTTTTTCTTCTGAAAACTTCATGGGTGCTGAATCGAGCACTAGACTTCTTACTTCAACTTCTCGTTCTGCCTCTTTCAATAACGGTGACGATTCTAAGACTTTTTCTGATGATTCCCAGAAACAGCCAGTCAGGTTGAGGGTTTCTAGGCGGTAGAAATTATGTGTGTTAGACGCTGTGGGGCTTGATGACCTCCGGAGACTCTACGGCTTCCCTAAAGGCGTCATTACTCAAGTGGCCACTGAGGATTAAACTCCTGAGGATGCTTTGCCAGGATGGCTTGGGGATTATGTCATTTACTTCTCTGAAGTTCATCTTTATTTTCCGATTCCAAGTTCCCTTTTTTCGATTCTTTATTCTCTAAACCTTTCCTTTACTCAAATGTGCCCAGAATTCCTTCATATCGCTCTCACTCTTTTGGTGCAGGGTGCTGAGGCTGGCGTTTTGATTGGGGCTTACGAGCTCCTTTCCTTTTATATTGTAAAGCAAGATCCCGGCTCTAAGATGGTGTATCTCTCTAATCGGGATACGCGTAGGGTTCTTGATGGTATCTCTAGTAAGGACACACAATGGATGCCAAAGTTCTTCTTCTTCAAGCTTTCTCAGAGTCAATTGGGGAGTTTGATCCCACTTATATCATTCTAAATTAGAGAGACAAATCTGGTGGTTTGACTGTCTTTCGCTTTTTTGTTAATGTGTTCCTCGTTGGGTCTAGTTTCTCATCTTTCCTTGTTTTGTAGAGTATCCTTCTCCTGGGCTTTTTGCTGCGGTCGTTGCCTTTTAGATAAGTTGAGAGATGGCGAGGTGCATTGGGACTCCTTTT
Source organism: Lepidium aucheri (assembly GCA_900406435.1). Lineage (NCBI taxonomy): Eukaryota > Viridiplantae > Streptophyta > Magnoliopsida > Brassicales > Brassicaceae > Lepidium > Lepidium aucheri. The sequence goes on from OVBA01005584.1 coordinate 13,414, forward strand.
CCATGTTGCGAATCAAGCGACATCTTTCCTCTGCGGTGATCATTCCCGGGGATTCAGTTGGTTAGTCTTATGGACCTCGCACCATTGTTACCTTTTTTTTGTTACTTACTTCGCTAAAAGTCTAGTTTGCAGCTAGACAACCCTCTGAGTCCTCCATTCGCGTTCCCACCTCTTCTTCTCGTAAAACTCAATTAGCAATCTGGACAGGACGATAGTTTCTGGTTACAGGGGACCAAGACTGCCCCCCAAATTCTGGCTTCGTTGCCTCCTGTTTCTGGCTCCGGTGTTCCTCCCCCTGCAAAGCGGTCTCATCGTGATAAACAGCTTGGGACTTCCCTTGCAGCTGCTCTGGTTTCAGGCTCCTCTTCTATCGATGCTGGCCAATGCTTCCCTGAGAATCAGCTCGGGTTCTTCGCTTTTCTGAACGCAAATGAAATCTCCTTTGTGGATCACATGTCTGAGCGGGGTAAATTCGAGGCTGATCTTGTGCTGCAAACTCGAGTTTGTGACCTTGACTTTTTTTTTTTGCTTTAAACACTGTGAGTTGTGATAGGATCTTTGCTATTATTCAGGCGACTAACGAGATGAAGAACGTTGTCTTCACCCTGGAGACCAAACTCATGAATTCGCTTTCAAACAAGAAGTTCGAGCATCTCCAGGCATTGCATTCTAAGCTTGAGGAGACTCTTAAAAGTGACCGAGCTTGCTGTGATGAAAAGATCAAGCTCTTCACTATTTCTGAGGAGAAGGAGCTGATGACTCAGAAAATCGAGCTCTTGAACTCTCGTAATAGTAACATCGCTGCTCAGTTCCATACTCTAGAAAACAAGAAGAAGGCATTGGATGCTCGTTGGAGAGAGGTGCTCGATTATGTTTGCGGGAAGTGGTCTCAAAAGGAAGAGAAGTGGGTGGCGAGTATTGACATTCGTGAGTTTGAGTCAAACCTCATGCTCATTGAGGACTTTGAATCTGAGGATTCCAACGCTGCTAACGAGAAAGCATCCCTTCTAGAGAAGTTGGCGTTGGAGAAGTCGCAATATAAGGAAGAGCTCGACCTAGTTATGAGCGAGCTACCTTTCCCGGACTTGTTCCCTTGAGATAAGACCTCGGTTGAGACTCCCTCGGTTGATCCCACTAGCTAGCTATCTTATCAAAGGCTCCTCTCCGGCCTGTGATTTTGTTGCCGTGGCCATCGATCCTAAGGATCCTTCCGCTGTGGCCTTCGATCCTAAGGATCCTACTGCTGATGAGACTATTGATGGCGAAGCTCGCGTTTATGATGCCGTGGAGGAGAGTCAAGGCTAGAACGCTTCCCTTTCTCCCCCTCCCCCGTTTTGTTTTTTTCTTCCTTTACTGCTTCCCGTATTTATTTGCCGTTCCTAGAAAAGAAAAAGAAAAGGAAGATTTTATTAAGAAGGGGCTAGACTTGTCTATATACTAGCCAAAAGCAAGCCCTTGCATAGTTCTCTTAGTTTACATTCAAACATAATAGAATTTCAAATTTATAACGTTCCATGGTCTTTGTTCCGTTCTGCCTGTTATGGGGTCTCGTAATCGGTAGACTCCGGCTTTGAGCACATTTGAGACTCAGTACGGTCTTTCTCAATTCGTTCCCAGCTTCCCTGCGTTCGCCTTTTTTGTGTTCTGGAAGACCTTTCTTCAGACCAAGTCTCCCTCTTTGAACCGGTGTGTCCTTATTCTTGAATTGTAGAACCGTGCTACTATTTGTTGGTAGTTATGCGTTCTTATCTTGGCCTGATCTTGTTTTTTGTCTTTGGTGTCGACGTGATCCTCTAGCAACTCGTTGTTGACGTCTGTTTCCTCTATCATCTCCCTTCGTAAATTTGGGGTACTCAGTTCGGCTGGTACCATTGCTTCGATCCCGTAGGCTAATGAGAATGGGCTTTCTCTCGTCGCCCTCCTCAGGGTAGTTTAATATGCCCAAAGTACCAACTGTAGTTCATCTCACCATAACGATTTCTTCGAGTTTAATTTTTTCTTCAGATTCAAAAGTATTGTCTTATTGGCTGCTTCTGCTTGACCATTTCCCTGAGGGTAGCGCGGTGTCGATGAAGTCAGCCTGATTTGGAGTTGCTCGCACAAATTCTTTACCTTGTGCAATAAGAGGTTGGTTTTTTTGGTCACTATCTCGCCTAGGATTCTGAACCTGCAAACGATGTTTCTCCAGCTGAACTCTCTTACTTGCAGTTCGATTAATCGTTGATATGGCTCTGCTTCGACCCAATTGGTCAAGTAGTCCGTTGCGATCAAGATGAAGCAGAGACACTTTTTCCTGGACCTTTCTAACGGACCCACGATGTCCATCACCCAGTGCATCTATTGATGAAGCATGTCGCTGACAACACTAACACTGTTTGGAAGAATCTTCACTATCATTTATCATCGTTGGCCAATATTATCCTTGTCTCTTGACCTTGAATGCCAATGTGCGTCCTTTGGAATGATTTCTACACACTCCAAGATTGATCTCCGATAGGACCTAGGCCGCCTCGTCATTAGTTGTGCATAGGAGGCAGGGCCCTGCTACACTTCTCTTATATAGGCGTCTATTTATGATGTAGAATCGCGCGCTCTGAGTTTTTAGTTTCCTTGCTTCCCATTGGATTTGCGGGGTGACCCCATCATAAATGTATTGTTATATTGGGATCCACCATTCCGGGTGTGCGGTGATTTTTGCTTCATGCACCTGTCCCTCGTCGTCTTCTTCTTGTTGGGTTATGACCAGCATTTGACCAGCTATTTTGACCTGGATTACTCGTGTGACGAGATGTTCTAATGTAGATGCAAGTGCTGCTAAGGTGTCTGCTGCTGTATTCTCTGCTCGTGGGATTCTTTGTAGTTTGAATGTTTCGAACTGCAACTCCGTATTCCTGACGAGCTCTAAGAATGCATTTATTCTAGCGTCTTTTGCTTTGTACTCTTTGTGATATTGGCTGGTTACCAGGTGGGAGTCGCTATGAGCTTTCAGGTGTTTCACCCCCATTCCGGCTGTGATTCGTAAGCCGGTGAGCAAGGCCTCATATTCGGCCTGGTTGTTCGATGCTTGGTATCCTAGATGGCAAGAATGTCCGATCAGCTCGCCATTAGGCGAGGTTAATCTCAATCCATACCTGGATCCGTTTCGAGAAGATGACCCGTTCACGTGCACCGTCCATTGTTCCTGATTGATTTGCATCTTATCGGTTCCTTTCTAGATTCGATGATAAGTTAGCCAGAACTTGAGCCTTCATACTGACACGGAGCCGATATTCGATGTCATATTCATTGAGCTTGATTGCCCATTTGACGAGCCGCCCTTACTTACTGGGGCTATGCAAGATCGTGCGGAGCTCAATTACCACGATCGTGTGGGATTGAAAGTACAGGCGGAGTTTTCGTGCAGCCGTTACTAACGCGAGAGCTATTTTCTCCACCATTGGGTACCGCTCCTCTGGCTCGGTGAGGGATTTACTTACATAGTAGATTGGTCGTTGTTCTCCTGCTTAGTACCAAACTAATAGTCTGCTTACTGCCACCGTTGACACCACGAGATAGAGGTAAAGCTCCTTGACCTCTTCTGGTATTGCTAAGACTAGCGGCGTTACTAGGTAAGCTTTTAACCTTTCGAAGGCTTCTTGACACTTGTCATCCCAAATGAATTTTTTGTTGTCCTTCAGCAACTTGAAGAATGAGCATTTATCGGTTAATTGTGATATAAAGCGGTTTAGGGCCGCTATCCTTCATGTCAGTTACTGGACCTCTTTCTTTGTCTGCGGCGAGCGTATGCTCGCTAGTACGCTTATTTGGCGTGGTTGGCTTCGATTTCTCTTTTGGTTACGAGGTATCCTAAGAAATCTTCGGATGACACCCCGAAGGTACACTTCGTCGGGTTCAGCTTCATCCCAAATTGGTAGAGGATGTTGAAGCAATGGCGTAACTGTCCAACTTGATCCTTCACGTTTTCTGATTTTACTAGCATATCGTAGATGTATACTTCCATAGTGTTCCCCAGTTCCTCAACAAACATAAAGTTCACTAATCACTAGTACGTCGCACCGGCGTTCTTGAGTGTGATGGCGTTACCCAATAACAGTAGGTACCTCGCTTAGTTATGAAGGATGTTTTCTCCTCGTCGTCTGGATACATGAAGATCTGATTGTATCCGGAGAAGGCGTCCATGAAGGACATTAACTGATTTCCCGTGGTCGACTCCACCATTGTGTTGATATGTGGGATTGGGTAGCTATCTTTGGGACATGCCTTGTTGAGGTCAATAAAATCCACACACACCCTCCATATTCCATTTTTCTTACGCACCACTACCGGATTGGCCAGCCACTCGGGTTACTTCACCTCTCTAATCGATCCTATCTTTAGGAGCTTTTCGACCTTGTCGCAAACTACTTTTACCTTATCCGGTCCCAGCTTTCTGCGCTTTTTCTTTACCGGTTTATAAGTTCGATCGACACTCAGCTCGTGAGTTGTCACTGACGGACTGATTCCAACCATATCCTTAGATGTCCAGGCAAACATCGCCATGTTTTCTTTCAGGAAGTTTTTTAGTTCTTGTTGGTTCTCAGGATCGAGGTCTGCCCGATGCTTAGCTCCCTCTCTAGGTGGTCAGGATCTAGCATTATTTTGACGGTCTTGACTTCCTCTGGTTTTTGGTTAGCAAGGTCTTCTGCCTTTCTGCCGGCGGTTGTCTCGTTACCGGTTAATTGCTATAATGTCTCTCATTTGGTCCGCTTGAAACTTTCTTGGTAGCAATGTCACGACGCGGCCTGGCTACTGTATACTATTCTTTCTCCATTTTCTGTTGGAAACTTCACGCATTGATGATATGTCGATGAAATGGCCTTCATCGCATAAAGCCATGGTTTCCCTAGGATTGCATTAAACGGTGCCGGCGCATCGATTACCACAAAGTTTGTTACCTTCCTAACTCCCACGATGTTACTGGTAGTTGAATTGTTCCCATCGTAACTACTGTCTGGGTCATTTTTCCTCCGACGAGCTTACTATCCTACATTTCCATCTTTTTGAATGCGTCTTAAAATAGCAGATTGACAAAGCTTCTGGTGTCAATCAGTATTCTTGCTACTTCTATTCTCTGACATCTAGCTCGACCACAAGTGTATCATCGTGGGGCTTATCAAGAAGGTTAGTTTTGGTTTCCCAGAAGATTATGGTTGGGCTGATATCATTCTTTTGGCTTGTTTTCGAGCTTCAAGGTCGCGCTTGTTCTCTTTGCCGATGTGCTTTTATTGAGTTTACTGAACTCCCACACAGACTCGATCCTCCAATTATGACGTCGACGCGGGGTTTTGTGGAGTGTTTGTTTCCCTTATTTTGACGGTTTCTTCTTCTTCAGGCGGGCTCATATACCGCTTTCGATACCCTCCTTTGTTTTTCCATACCTTTTTCATTCCTTCCTTCCACCTTCCTTCTTCCTTAAGCCACCAGACGACTTTACACTCCTCCAGAGTGTGTCCGTGCATCTGATGGTAATCATAGAATTTCGACATGTCCAGGGGTTTCTTATTCTTGTACATTCCCACTGAAAATGAGTGGCAGCCGGTTATGGTCATCTCACTTGGCGTGGTCGGCTGTTACTTTGGACTTTGCTTGTCACCGACTGCGTCTTTATGGCTTCTTTCTTTTCGAAGCGCTTTCCTGTTTCTTTGGGGCACCTGAGCTCAAACCTCCTCTCTTCCCAATTAATGAAGTTAGTTGCTCTATGTAGCGCGTCATCCAACAAGCTAGGGGGCCAAACGATTAGATCTTGGCTAAAAGCTGAGGCTTGCCATATTCCTCTTTTGAGTGCGATCAAGGCCATGTCGTTCGAGACGTTAATGCTCCTTGATTTCATCTACTTAAATCGTGTTAGGTAATCAGGAAGTGGCTCAAACTTCATATGAGTTAGATTGAGCAAGCTGTTGATGGTGGTCATGTTCTCTATAAAAATAGAGTAGTGCTTAAGGAACACCTCGGTGAGTTGCTCAAATCCGTCTATAGACTCTTTCGGTAATGTTGAGAAAGTGTGAACCAATACTCAGAATAGCATGCAATCAACCTATCTGTAACCCTAGTTC